>JASDQU011179215.1:6862-26293 GCA_032191745.1 Picea mariana | reverse complement strand
TTTCTCCCGCATATGCATTGAAATCGACCTCATTCAAGGGCTTCTAGATAGGATACTTATGGATTGGTATGAGAATGATCCTTAAATGCAGATGGGAGATTATGAGAACACCACCTTCAAATTCCTCTCCTATCAACAAACAGGGCACCTACAAGAAACGTTTCCTTTATCCCCAAACCTAGCCTCATCCCCTGGAGCGCAAAAAATTTCTAATGGCTAGAAAGACCCTAAAAATTGCAAAAGACGCTCGAACTCTTCATATGCAACACCAACATCACAAAGACACCCCAACTCCTTCGCCTTCTACAACACCAACGCAGTCTCCAACAAATGCACAACACCCAACTGCAGATCCAAAACACCATCCTTCGGCTTCAACACAAAACCTTTAAGCTTCATAAATCTTGATTCCTATTCTCGCAGTTCAGCCTTTGCACTCCCCCCTCGAAAATGATGAATCGAATAACATAATCATTGCCACAACCCCGCTCTATGGGACTCATAAACGTCCTCATGAATCGGATAATTCAGAAAGTGACATAGAAGAACCCTTAGCTTCAGTAGCTCAAGATTCTATCATTTCCTCAGACCACCTGGCTTTGGTGGCAAAGGTTGTTGAGCCTATGAGTTTGGATTATTATTCGTAAGAAAAAAGGTAGAAATGATCCTCTCTGACCAACATAATGATCCAACTCTTTCTCCTTATCTTGTATGTTTCATCTTGCTATGCCCATGCATTCCTTGTGGCTCTCTTGTAGCGCTCCCATGTTCTCTTTCTCGGGGTCTTTTGCAAATTAAAAATACAATAATAATAAATATAATTGTTATTAGCAATAACCACATTAACTTATAGATTTAATTCTTATAATAGCATATTGAAGATGCTTATATAGGCACAACCACATTAACTTATAGATTTAATTCTTATAATAGCATATTGAAGATGCTTATATAGGCACATTGAAGATATTTTATCCCTACATATAAAATATTCTATTTTCTTCATAAAATTTAAGTCATGGAAAATAAAATTTTTGTTACAAGATTGTTCAAAAACAATTAGGTGACATTGAACTTCACATACAATGTGACCTGTATTTATTTTAGTAACACAAATTTAATGACCTTAATGAATAGATGTTATAGTTATCTAAGATGAAAAGTTCAAACTTAGGTTATCTAAGATTGGAAAAAAATTATATCGTGGGTGTTCCATTATTAAAACTCAAAACTTAGATATAACTATATTGAAAAAATCGCATTTTGTTAAAAATTCAACAATAACACTACCAATTGGTTAACCAATAACATGTGTTATAAAAGTAATTTAAATATTATGAAAAAATAAAAAATAATTTACTTTAACATTTTATCAAATAAAAAAAAAAAAAATATATAAAATGGTGTATAAATTTATTTTTATATTTCAAAATATATTAAAAAAATAAATTTAAATAAACAAAATGTATTTTAGTATTTTAAAATATATTAAAAAGTAAAATCCTTATACAAATTTCCCCAAGAAATAAACCAAAAAGTATAGAAAATTTACAAATGTTAATGAAAGAAAAAAATCTCAAATTTTGTTTGTTAATGTTCTGGAAAGAAAGAAATCTCAAATTTTGGAAATAATTCAGGGGCAACGGATCATTTTAGAAAGTTTCCTTTAATAGATAGTATGTCTCTCATTATCATAGTCCAACATTCCTTTTATATTAAAGTTTTAGGCTTGTTTCATGGAAACCAAGTCATTGTAAAAAATGCAAGCTACTTTTTTTTATAACACTTAGATTTGTAGCTTCATTATTGTTTAAGTATTATACCAATTTTTCAACCTTGTTTTACAACGTATAATTTTTGTTTCTAAATCTCATCGTTTTCGACATAATCCGTGTTTCTCAAGTTCATTAAGCATCATGAATTCTACGGACTCCTTTGCGTCATCTACGTATTTTTTCTCCGATCCAGTAACTACGAATCTGTAAGCCACACTGCAATAAATAGATAATTAATCAAAAGATTTGATCTTCACAAAAAAAAGTCAAATGATGTACACTCTATCAACCATCAAAAACACCCATGAACATACGTTGGTTTATGATCCAAGCCGTCCTTTTCATTCTTTTGCTCAATTCACGCAAAGCTAGCACGAATTCTTTTAGCAGTTTGAAGAGAAACAGAAACTGCATGAAGGCAAAGGCAACATAAAGTAAGAACAATTTAACTGTCAAGTAAGAGCAACGTTTCCAAATTTTAAAATATTTATAATTTCATGTCAAGTATACAGATAAAAAACTTATGAATATACTTGAAGTTGTTTGCTGGATAATTCATAGTTGGTGTTATTTTTGTTGAAGTTTCGAATTCGAATCGGGATTCGTCCTGATGATGAATTCCGATTCGGATTCGAAACGTCGACAAAAATGACACCAACTGTGGATTATTCGGCAAACAATTTCGAAAATACTCATCACAGAAATCTAAAAACAACTTTATGAATATATTATCAATAGAAAACTATTTTAACTAGGATTCTAAATCTCTAGATGTGCAAACCATTTCTCAATCAATTTTAGTGTATTTTGGATCACTTCAATGAATTGGAACCTTGACTTATTGTAAAACTCTTATAGAAATTAAATTTTAAATAAAAATCATGTAAAACTCATACAATAGAAAGATTTTGTATTTTATAACTGAAGATGCATTGTAAAAATTTATGTATCACATGGCTTAAGAACAATGCAGCATAGGTCTACGAAATCATGATTAAGGCCATGAAAGATAACCTTTCGAAGATGAAAAGACTCATAGCTATACATAGCATAGTTTTTCCCTGAAATGAATTACTCAAAATTTAAAAATAAAAATAATGGGCACCCCAAAATTTGTGTTCATATGTTGCCTTCCATGTAAGTTTGACTTAGAGTTGGAATTAATCACACAGTCTTAAACCGCCATACTTTTAGGCACCACGATATTACTCTAGCAATAAACAACATTCATTCAAAGAAGACGCGGTGATCTCAATATTTTCTCCAATTTTCTTCGCCACCTCTATCGGCCACCCGGAGAGCCATGGATGTTCTATCAATGGTTGGATTATTGGCAACTATATGCCCAGACCATAGGCAAATATTTTTTCATGGTTTCTCTCACTTGCTTGGCCTTTCTTATGTGGTTGTCTCTAGAATGAATAAGATAGCAACCAAATTTGTTCACTTGTTTAGCCTTTCTTAAATCATTAGAGCTAAAGGGTTCTAGATAAAAATGGAACTGGATAATTAGCTAATAATTTGTGCTTTTTATGATGAGACATAACCAAAATATGGTTAATCAAGTTTGGTTAATCATTGTATTCAATTTGTACCTTTTCTGATAAGACATGGATTCAAAACCCCAAATACATGGATTCAAAACCCAAACTGTTAATTAGTTAACAATTTGTGCCTTTCCTAATGAGACATGGATTCAAAACCCCAAAAACACAAACATCATGCAATTTGAACATTTCTACTTCATCATTTTAGTGATTGAAAAATGAAACTTGCATCCTTAAAAATAACCTTCAAAACAACCAAAATGTTGGCTTTTATACTACTCTGATAAATTCTGTTTTGAATGTATTTATACCAAGGTGATAAATCCAGTTTCAAATGTAATTATGGAGAAAACCAAAAAAATTCAGAACAAAATCAAGTTTGTATTTTGTCATTAGTACAGAAAGATCAGAGTAGTTTTCGTACCTCTCACCAAGAGTTTAATTAGACCAGAAGACCTCTAGCCGTGACTTTAATTAGACCAGCAGAAGAGAATACTTGCATATTTGTTTGTGACATTGTTCCTCCATAATATCCACTCTGTGTTTCTCCATAATATCCACTCTGTTCGCTCTTCTCATTTCATCCTCGTCTGAATGATTTTCCGACGGCTACAATTACATCAAAGTGCTGGGAATGTGCAATATAAATAATAGCGGCACCATGAATATACTCTGTTGTGAGAGAGAAACGTGTCAAATTTCGAATAATATCGCTCTCTGTACATCCGATAAGGTATTCTAAATTTAATATATGCTCCTGGCTTTCTTTCCACGTCAAACTCAGATGCAATGACACCAACTATCCTAATTCCACTTACCAAATGGATATCCTAGGATAAAATGGTTTATCCTTAAGACTAATATATAAGACTAAGGAGTCTTTGCTTTACTTCAGCCAAAATGCATAACATACAGAAGAATGCTTTATACATTTCCAAAAACATTCAAATGCATAATAAGGTCCATGAATTTGGCATGGAAATGATGAATAGAGCGTTCACAGCTCAACATTTAAATGTGTTTTTTTTTTTCTATATTTCTTGAATATAACATTTGACACAGTAAATATGACGTTTAATACCGAAAATAATACAACCCATTTGTACTTGATTGTAAAATATACTTTTTCACACCTATTTATTCTTCCTAATTAGTTTTTCTCAATTTTGAAAACGTTGTATTGAGGATTGAAGTTTGATCTTTTGTTTTGAAAGTATTGTTCTATAGAATTAAGTTTTAGTTAATGGAATTTTGCTTATAATATGGGTGAGCTTTAAAGATTAATCATAGTCAATGGCTTACTTTCTAATCATCCATCCAATATGGAGAAGTATTTTAAAGGAAAGGATTTTAGGGACTTTGTTGTTTGTAAAATCAAAAGATTTATGACAATTTAATTTTATCTCAATATTTAAATAGTAAGTAAATTTAGAAATTCATCTAAAAATTAGAGACTAAAATCACTTCTCAATTCTAAAAGTATAAGATCTCCAATTCTAAATATTTAAAAAAATCAAAATATTATTTTTTCTATCTAGAAATATAAAAAATCAAATTAGTATTTTTTCTATCTAGAAATATATGTAATTACAGGAACAAAAGAGTGTTGAAGTGAAATATTTATCTTGTATCCATGTATGGAAGATTATCAAGGAATTTCTCAACCTAGAACATGGATAAGGAAAAACATGTGGCTTAAACATTCAAAGTGTCTTAAAAGAGATAAGGTAATATGGTTAGCATATTACTATCAAATAAATGAAAGCAAAGGAAAATATGAATAAAGAGGGGTTTAGTGTATGAATTCTACAATTTGTATTAGCCCTACATAAATTATGTTCGTATCGTTTTTTGCATCACGCATTACCTATATTAATTCCCACCTTACGATGAACATAGAGATTCATACACATAGACACGATGAAATCACAAATGTCGAAATCCCTCCTTTTGAGTGTACCTCACTTATTTAATTTGATATTATAACCCCTAAACTAGCTTTAGGGGCTCACTTGATTACACTCAAGTCATTTAGTGGTATTGATGGTCCTTTATTTGGTATCATTCCCTAGTTGATCACATTTTTCCACATAAACTCCCATTTGATTTGTCTCTAGCACATGTCGGTAATGATGGCTCCCTTGCACTAAAGTATTTCCATTGAGTTAGTGAGGAATTTAATTTTGTGACCACAATCACTTATAATCTTTAGTAAGAACACTTTATTTATGAGTCAATCTTGGTCAATTTTGATGTTTTCTTTAGACTCTTATGGGATTCCATTATTACAAGTTGTCCTATCCTTTCCAAATTTGTATTTCGTATTAATACTAAATGCCCATTTTTCTTATGGTATAGAGGTATTTTGTTTTTACTTAATTGATGTTGATGCAAAAAAATGTTTGTTGTTGAAAAATGGGAGTTCACCTAAAACTAAGCCCCGATTAGCATTCTCTTGGTTTGTGATAGAAAACTCCTCATGTTTGATTGTCAAACTAAAAGTACTAGATTTAGTGTTGATTTTTTAAAATATAAATTATAAATACAATTCTAAAATAGAACTAAATGTAGTCTTAAAAATAATCACCTAGCGAAGATTTTCAAAAGGAAGAGTGAATACGAAATCAATAGTTGATTCAATCATTAAAATAGAAAAAAATTTAATTTGTATTTAATAAGAACATATGATAATAAAAAATGAAACAAATCCGCTTTCACCACAAGACAGGGTACCTTGACCTATCACATCATGTCTTTTGGTCTCAAAATAAATGGAGCCTCATTCCAATCGGCTATGACTTATATCTTTCATGATCTCTCTTACCTCATCTTAGCTTACTTGGATGACCTTACGACCAAATCCAATAAGCGTTCCCAACACCTGAAATACCTTTTCATCATGTTTCAGAGGTGTAGAAAGTACAAGATTTTGGTTGAACCCCCGCAAGTATGTCTCTTGGGTCACTACTAGATATTTATTGGGTTTCATCATTCCCCAACAAGGAATCACGGTGTATCCCTTGAAAATCCAGGATATTAGTGAGTTTCCTCCTCCAAAACATTTGTGCCAATTGCAAATTATACAAGGAAAGGCCAACTTTTGTGATGCTTCGTCCTTGACCATGACACTTGTGCACATGGATTCGTATGAATTTTATGTCAGGAAATCCCCTTAAGATGGGACGATTAAGCTCAACAAGAATTTTACACATTTAAATCCTCTCTATTAAAGTCCTCATTAATTGGTCCTCTAGAATTTAATAAGTATTATATCTTTTATTTATATTCTTCATACACGTCTACTTGAGGAGTGTTTGTCCAATAGGGAGATAAATATTAAGAGAATGTCATATACTACATGAGAAAGAATCTATCAAAACCTCCCCTAAATTACAATCATGAGTAGAAATTAGATGCTTTAGTCCATGCAATAAAAAATTATGTCATTAAATTTTTTTACAGACCACAAAAGTTATAGAAAATTCCAACCCCATGAAATACCTACTCAATCGATGACTTATCAATGGAAAGTATGCCTAGTGGATCATAATTCTCCAAGAATTTGATCTAGATTTTAGTACTCCTAAGAGTAATAAGGTGCTCATACTTACTGAGTTCATCACTAATTTGTCTTCAAACATCAAGAACCGACTAGTGAATGACAACTTCTCTGATGAAAAACATTTCATAATATCAGATGACGACCCATGTTGCAAAGATATCCTCACTGATTTTTGCATTAGAATTTTCCTCCACATCTCTCTTCGGATGATCACCAGTGTATCTTTCACCAAGACAACCAGTATCTCCTAATTGGAGACATTATATATCTTTAGTGACTTGATACAATCCTGCATCAATGCTCACACTCAAGGAGGATGAGTGGGTCCCGAGTGATTTCCATATTGGCACCTATATGGGAAATTCCACTTCTCAAAAGGTGGTCTAGACTGGTTATTTTTGGCCTACCCTCTTCCATAATTTCATTTATGCATTCAAATGAAGTATGAAGAGTTCCAAGAGTTTTCTTTGCTTCTTAGCTTCACCCATGAGTTTGCTTCCCCATACCATTTGCAATAAAAGAACCTAGTTGAGGCTATCAACAAATTCCTCAAAACCATGCTATAAAGGACATTCAATAAGAACAAAATCAATTGACACTAGATGATTTTCTATACACTTTGTGCCTACCAAACCACAATTAAAATTTCCGTAGGATTTACCCCCTTCCACCTTATCATTGTTGTGGAAACCATTTTACCAATAGAGTGCAAGATACCAACCATATGGATAGTAGATGCATTATTGATGGATACTACCCCCTAAAACAATGTCTTTTCTCCTTAGAGATCATAGATGAAGATCAACTATTTTCATTACAAAGTAATGAAGCAACCAATAATTTATCTAAGGCCACATTTGATCGCTAAGTTGATATGGATTTAGGAGTGGAATGAACTGATAAAGAGACTTAATACAATAAACATGGAGACATGAAGAATAAAAAAAATATCCAGTGAACAATATCTTCTATTAAATAATGAAATATGTTGAAACTGTAAAACTGCATAACTAAAACACTTGCTTGAATGGTGGTAGCTATCTCTAAGAAGAGATGTAGATGTTACATGCATCTGTTTGAGAAGAATGGATCACAATGAGGCTATAGAGGCCTATTTGATATTAATCATGAATGAAAAAACCCTAGACATCCAAAAACCTAACCCTAGAAGGTGAAACACCAAAATTCATGTGGGCCCTATGGGTAAGTTGGTGTAATTTGATACCTCAACTTCCCAGGGTCGTAACTTTTGCATGCGTCCTCTGTTTTAGACATGTGATAGCCCGTTGGAAAGGTATTTCAAAGAGATACACATTTCCCCATAAAAMTCTAACTCTATCTRATGCAGGAGGATTKCTCACTCATCAAGCGRGCCAGTGTGTGGAGAAAGAGAATACGGTTGGACAGCGCCAGCACATATGTTTTTGAAATACTTTGGAAAGTTATTGCACCGCCATTTAAATGAAGGCATTCATAACAGGGTGCACTTTTATTGTATTGTAGATAGGAAGGCATTTATTAGAATTAATGTTGTTAGATAGAAATTAATTGTAGATTTGATAGTAGTAGATTTCGAGAGGGCAAACGGAATATAGGCACCCTCCTTTGTACATTGTATTATTATCGAGCATTCATTCAAGGAGAAAGAGGAGAGCAAGGCAGATAAATTGTGAGCAGAATCCCCATGTACATATATTGAATTAATAGGGAAGCTTTGATTCAATTCCATGGATGTGATTATTCTCTGTGTGTTGTTGATATTATGCTGTTGCATATTTGCTTCTTGTTATGCCTTTGTTTTATATGCTGTGTATGTGATTTCATGGTAGATTCAAAATCTGAGAGAGTGAGGAAATAAGTTTCAATTGTTTCTCTGTCTGAGCCAAGAGATTGCTGCATAGAGTGCAGTTGAATTCCTCCGCATAGAGTGCGTTGAGGAGGCTAGACAGTAAAAATCTCATTCTCAGTTGCCCAGAAGTGATATTGGGTTATCAGAGTTGTGCAGGGAAGGTGCCGACCAAATTGGAAGTCTCAGAGGCGATTCTGAGCTAAAGAAGGGAAGATCTCTGTTGCAGGCGACTGCACAGGATTTGGAGGACTCAACAGTTCGGGAGCTGCTGGAAGTCGAAGTGCAGGAAGTGTGCACGAAGATCTTTGAAGGAATCAGAGTTGATAAAGCTCAGGAGGGATAGTTCCATTGAGAGCACAGTGGAACAGGTTTCGGAGGGATTTGAACAGGGGAGGTTGAAGTGGAAGAGATCTTCAAGGCGGAGGATCAACGGCCAGGGTTCACAGAGAAGAGTCGCGAGTCCCTGCTGACCGTTAGATCTGAGACGAGTGCGAGGGAGTTAACTTGCAGGTGCACAAAGAATCAAGCCATCGCATATCGGTGTTCGGCGATTGGCGAGGTAAAAGTTTACTCGTTGAAAATCGCGAGTCGCGATTTCCCGAGTCTACGGGAGTCGTTGATTAGAACAGGGACACGTGGCATAAAATCTTGGCGACCAGAGAATCGGGGTTCGGCGCTCGGGGTTTCCGACCTCAAGGAAAATTTGTATTGTGGATTCGCGATCCGCGAAACCCTGAGGTGACGTGGTCGCGTGGGACCCCAGGGAGCGAGTGGAGTCCAGGTGGCATTAAATCGGGATATCGGCACTCGGACTTTGGAAGGTCAGGTCTTTGACATTTTGAGTGGCGATTCCCCGATAGGGAAATCCCCGATATACAGATTCGTTGACTGTTGACTCATCGACATTCGGGGTTTGGAGTTGCACGAGAATGTGCATGCAAGGTTCGCGATATCGCGAGACCTGATTTCCCGAGATAGTTGTCGGGAGATCATCAGTGTATCCTGTGGGTGACTGAAGGTCCCGATATGGGATAGGAAAGGGATATAACCCTTCGGGCCAACGTGAAAGAAGGTCTTGGTGGAAGCAGCTTCCGCCGAGGGCAGGTTTCTACCACTATCTATAGTTTGACTATGGTGAGTTGATCCAGATTATTTTTGGCATGAAATGAGAGAGAATATATAATAAACAAATGTACAAAGATATCCAGGATATCCAATAATATAACATAAATGTATCAGAGATGAAAACATAAACATAGAGATACAGTAATAGACAATTTTTTATTAATGAGAGAAAATGTACAAAGACTGTAAAAATATAGAGTGAAAGACTCTGTAGAAAGGTGGCAACTTATCTCTGAGAAGAGATGTGTCTGCTACTCGCATTCACAAGAAGATGAGTTTACAATGAGGCTCCAAAGAATTTTTTATCATAAATAAAATCCAAAAACCTAATCCTGGAAAATTAAAATCAAACAGTTTTGTGGACCCTGTTTTGGGTGGTTTGGTGTATCAACTTCTTGAGGGTGTAACTTTGGCATATGATCTTTGTTTTGGGTGCATGATAGCTCATTGAAAATATATCATCGAGGAGATTCATTTTGGGGTATTAATATGAACGTTTGGACATCATTGAGAAGCCCGGTCCAAAAAAAAATCATTTAGACCTTCAAAATGGCCTCGGAAGTTAAAAACTACTAAAAATAGTAAATTACCAAAATTGACAAAAAATTGTTTTGAGCCAGTTGGAAAAGGTGGGTGGTTAGAGATATTCACCTGGATCAATCATCCCTCCTTAGGAGGAAATGGTATCCATTGCGTTGAGTTCTCGGGGGAGAGGGAAAAGCATTTGTTGAATCTTCATCTTGATGAGTTGTGTGCCTTGTTGGAGAAGTTGCACTGCTTAGCTTGTTGAAGGTTGTCATGAATCTATGGCTGGAAGGGTTGGAGATTTTTAACTAGTCTGGCTACATGAGATGTCTGTGTGTAGAAGGAATCTTTACACTTTGTTGCAATCTTGTCGACCTGCTTCTGTTGGATAGAAGGTGCTTGGGAAAAGACTATAGTGGTTGCAATATCCTTTTGTTCACCATTTGAACAGATTGTGAAGAATTTGAATTTTGTAGTATGAGATACTACCTTGCAACTTTGTTTATGTAAGGTGGCTAGAGAGGTAGTGGTGGGGGGGCCAGAGGGCCCATAGTGATAATAGTGNGTGGTATCTCAATAGGAGGATGCCCCCTCGAAGAGGCAAGTGAATAGGAGAGGATCCCTTCCATAATAGGATCCATTGTATGGTGTTTCCCTACCTCAAGGGTTTCTATAATAAAGTTGTGTTTTTCTATATTGTTCTTCTATATTTGTTGTGGTTCTTTTGTATTTAGTCTTTGGTTCTTAACAAGTGGTATCAGAACACTTTCCTTGGGTAGACATTGTGGGCAAATATTTTTTATTTTTGCACCTTTTTATTTTTTCTTTGATACCACTTGTTAAGAACCTAAATAACTGAATACAAAATCACCACAACATATATACAAGAACAATATGAAAAATCTCATTTATTACCATCAAACCCTTGAGGTAGGGCAACACCATACAATGGATGCTATTATGGAAGGGATCCTCTCCTGTTCACTTGCCTCTTCGAGGGGGCATCCTCCTATTGAGCTACCGCTCCAAATACAATATTTCTCTTCATGTTTCATTACATTGCTTGACCCCCTTTATATAGTACTACCATCAACTAAGAACATTCTAGAGGAGGAATCTTCTAGAAGTAGAACCTTCTAAGAAGTCCTCTTACATTTATTATATCTAACTACCATAGTGGGCCTTATTTAATATAGTGGACCTAGTCCACCTTACATTGAATGGTCTGCACTATCATCACTATGGGCCCTCTGGGCCCCTCCACTACCTCTCTAGCTACCTTACATTCATCACTATGGGCCCTCTAGGCCCCTCCACTACCTCTCTAGCTACCTTACATTAAGAACCCAATACTGAAAACAAAAACACCACAATAGATATACAAGAACAATATGAAAAATATCCTTTATTACCATCAAACCCTTGAGGTAGGGCAACACCGTACAATGGATCCTATTATGGAAGGAACCCTCTCCTGTTCACTTGCCTCTTCGAGGGGGCATCCTCTTATTGAGCTACCGCTCCAAATACAATATTTCTCTTCATGTCTCATTACATTGCTTGAACCACTTTACATAGTGCTACCATCACCTAAGAACATTCTAGAGGAGGAATCTTCTAGAAGTAGAACCTTATCAGAAGTCCTCTTACATTTATTATATCTAATTACCCATTTATTATATCTAACTACCATAGTGGGCCTTATTTAATACTATAGTGGACCTAGTCCACCTTACATTAAATGACCTCCACTATTATCACTATGGGCCCTCTGGGCCTCCCCACTACCCCTCTAGCTACCTTACATTCCATCCCCCTTATGAAATCATTTTCATCAATGCTTGATGTACAACCATATACCAGAGTCCCATGGATAATTGTGGACCATAATGCTGAAGAAGACTGAAGAACCAAGGTCCCATGTAGAAAGGAAATTCACCATGTTGAAGTAGTCCAACCACCATTGTAAGCCTAGGTCCCATGTCCAAGTGCTCATGTGAACTCCCCGTGGAAGATTTTGGAACCCAATAACCAACTCCAAATGATTCTCCAAAGACTGACACCTATCATGTGGATCCAAATAAGAAGATCCATCCACATAGTGGAAAAGGGTCGTAGAAAAATCTGGAAGGAATAATACCACTGTAGAATATGCAGACTGAACGCTGGTAACTAGCTCCTGATGTGGAACATTGATGTTCTCTACAGAAGGTGGAGTAAGATCATCAAATAAATATGAAAGTGGTTGTCATCCCAGAAATGACAACCATCCATATACCAATCATCACAATCGGCTTCAAAATCATACCAAGCATATATTTCTTGATTATATTCATCCCTGAGGCCCTCCGTAAGAAATCTCTCTTGCATGTTATTCAATGAATCTTGAATACTACAAAAACTATCATTGAGGCCATTTTTGAGGCTGTTTGTGAGGTTGTCTGTGAGGCCATGTACAAATGCATCCAATCGATCATCCAATGTGTGAAACAATTGGGCTTTGAATGATTCAAGAATTTCTTTCAAGGTTTGAGAGGAAATATCCATCTGAGCACCCTATGATCTCTTCAGTATTACATCCGTCATGAAAAAACCCAAAAAATAGACCCAATAAGTTTCGACAGAAAATCATGGTTTTTTCTGGAAAAAACCCTAAAAAACTATTGAAGTTAAAATGCTCATAACTTCACTTCCCGGACTCTGTTTTGGCTGATTTGTTTTTTCAAATTGGGTGAAATTGTGAGAGGAACTCAGATATGTAATTTATTTGGGAAAATTCGGCCTCCAAATAATACAGAAAAAAAATAAAAAAATTTGAAAAGATTCAAATCAATCTTTGAAAAGAATTTTTCTCCACTCAAGCAATCCATCAGATCATTCATCCTTGGAAATGGAAATCTGTACCTGATGGTTATCTTTTTAATCACCCTCGAGTCAGTACACATCCTCCAACCTCTGTCTTTCTTTGGATTGAGTATTGCTGGAACAACACACGGACTCAAGCTTTCCCTGACAAATCCTTTGTCCAACAACTCCTGGACTTGTCTCTTGACCTCTTCGTTCTCTTGTGGCGTCAATATGTATGCAGATTTATTTGGAAAACTAGATCCAAGTATGAGATCAATATGATGACTCACACTTCTGATCAGTGGCAACGAACGAGGTAGTTCGTTCACTACTATGTCAACAAACTCTTGCAGCAGTTCCTGAACCTCTTCTGGTAAATCATCCACTCTTGTGTTGGTCAATACAATCTTCGGTTTCCTGACCACAATGAATTGTGGATCCTCCTTCTTCTTTACCTCTATAAGAAGTTCCTTCCCACTCATGAGAAGTACAGTGTTGCTTACTTTAGGTTTCACCTCCTTATCTTTGATTGGAAGCAACATGTGAGTTCTCCCATTCTTCTCTAGGGTGTATGTGTTCATTCTCCCATCATGAATCACATTCCTGTCATATTGCCATGGCCTACCCACAATAGATGACAAAAATCCATGGGAATAACATCACATAATATTTTATCATTATATCCTCCTATCTTAAATTCAACTAAACATTGTTTAGTGACAGTTACCTGATGTCCTTTTTGTAGCCACGAAACTCTGTATGGGCTTGGATGATCAATCATCTCCAGCACCAATTTCTTTACCATCTCTGTTGAAACGAGATTATCCGTGCTACCACTATCCACAGTGACCTTTCATACCTTGTCTTTGGTTTTGCNTTCAACTAAACATTGTTTAGTGACAGTTACCTGATGTCCTTTTTGTAGCCACGAAACTCTGTATGGGCTTGGATGATCAATCATCTCCAGCGCCAATTTCTTTACCATCTCTGTTGAAACGAGATTATCCGTGCTACCACTATCCACAGTGACCTTTCATACCTTGTCTTTGGTTTTGCAAGTAGTCTGAAAAAGTCTAGTTCTTTGGACTGAACTCTCTACCTCCATCTCTGGTGTCAAAAGAGATTTTCACATCATCAACGATCTTCCGCCTTTAACATATTTTGCCTCAACGTCTCACCCTCGTGCTTCGGCGATGTGAGTCTCTACACTCTCTTTCTTTTTATCTGGAAACTCATAAGACTTGTGCCCATTCTTTCCACATGTGAAGCATGTTATTACTCCACCTCTTCCTCTCCCTCTACCTCTGGTATGAGGAAAAGTATGATTATCAACATAATCTCTTCTCTGTTCAGTATGTTGTCCTCACTGTTTAGCATATTGCCCTCGCTGTGAGCTTCCACCTCTCTCAGTTTAAGTCTGAGGTTTCTTCTAGTCATCCTTATGGTTCTGATATTTATCTTGGGAAACTGATTTGCCTTTGGGATGACTTCTGCCTCGACCTCTTTGACCGTTCTTTCGGCTGAGCTTCTCTTTCACTTTTAGAGCCATCTGATAAGCATCTTCCACCATTTGGATGGTTAGCATGCTCATCTCATCCTGAATGTTGTATCTCAATCCATTCATGTATCTGGAAACTTTTTTATCATCGCTCTCATGATGACCTGCCCTGATGTTCAACTTGTAGAATTCTTCAGTGTATTCCTTCACTGTCATCAGCTTCTGTCTCAGGTTCTACATTCTCTTGAATAGAGTAATCTGATAATCTCTGGCGATGAATTTTACCTTCATATTCGCGATCATTCTGTCCCATCTCTTGATCTTCTGCTTTCCCTTGCAGCATCTGTCAGCTTGTAGTTCATCCCACCACAATGCTGCATGTCCCTTCAATCTCATGATAGTATGTTTGACCTTCTTGTCATCTTCGACAACTTCATAGTCAAAGTATGTGTCCATATATCTAATCCAGTCTAGAAGCTGCTCTGCATCCAGATTTCCCTCATAAACTAGAATGTTCATTTTCTCTCTTGCACCCATTCTTGCAATAGCCCTAATTAAACATTCGTTTGCTACATCTTCAGCTGCAACTTCTTCTTCTTCTTGTTCGGCCTCAATTTCACTTTCAGAATCACTAAGATCCCCAGCACTGGTTGTACGCCTTTGTGATGTATCCATGTCCTCGAGTCTGGCGCATAAATCACACATTTATTTTTCCATGGAGGGATCAGTCATCTGCTTTCCCCTTCTTCTTGACATCTCCCTATCCTCTGGTGGATCGGGTGTTTGCCTGTCCCTTCTTCTTGGAGGCATGGTGAATTCTCTTTTTCCCTGCTGCAGAAAGAAAAGAACCTTTTTGTGCTCTGATACCAAACCTGATGCAGACAACCCCCCCCTCAACCCACGGGTCGAAAGATCCACGTCAACAAGATCTTTCTTCTTTCACTGGCCCGAAGAACTCTAAAATGGCTCTTCTATTTTCCTTTCAAAAAATATGCACCCACAACAAATCCTCGTGGGATCCTCCCTTTTCACTTAGGATATCGGACTTCGTGATTTCGTGAATCTTGTATTCGAGTGTCTTGTCTCTCAGACCCTCGAATCACTTCGACTTGTTGGCTTTCATGCATTTGCGAGTTGCGATAACATACATCTCTGCCCACGAACCCTGAAATCCCGATATTCTATTCACCAAAATCCCGAGATGTCAGACTCCGACATGTTTCTCGGCGCTGGCATCACAACTAGCCTTCTCGCTTTTTCGAGACTTCAACTTGATTGAATTCTATGTCAATAGTGTGCCACCTGTCCACCTTGCTGACCTCTATTGTTCCACACAATCCTACCAATCCTTTACGGTTTCATGTTTCACAATTTCATGAACTTTGATACCAAGTCTTTGACCCTTCCACTCTCGAAATCTCGATAGGCGACTTCAGGAGTGATCCAATGGCTCCTGGCTGACTTGGATCGATGGTTCTGCCTCTCCTGAGCTTACACCTTTAGGAATAGTCACGGTAACTCCCCTGCTCCTCTGTGAGATCTGACGGCTCATGGGACTTCGTGGACTCTCCTCGGAGGATTCTGACCATCTGTCTCTTTCCTTGAGAACTCATCCTCCTGCGGTCCAATGTCGCTACGCCTTCCTTCAAACTTTCAAGGTGCTTGGTCTCTTGCATTCCTTCAACTCCTTCGAAGGTCCAAATCCTTCTGAACTTTCTCATGACTTCAAGTCTTTCTAAAAACTCCTGCTCACACTCCTTGCAGCAGACCTTCAAACACCTTCAAGTGTTGAACTCCCTTTGACTCTGTGCACTCCTACAGCAACAATCTTTCAATCAATCATCTAGGTCAGCAAACCTGAAACTATACTTAGCCTATGCACACCTTGCACAGGTCCTGTACCCAAACTGCACTTCTGAGTGAATGAGAACAAAATCTACTCTATCTGAGCTTTCATGGACAAACCTATGAACTCTTTGTCAATGCACTCCTTGCGGATAATTCAACTACATTCCTTGTAAGAACTCTTGCTTAGATAGAGAAACAATTGAAACTCATTTCTCTTACTCTCTCTCTTAGATTTCAAACATTCAACAAGAAATCATTCATACATAGCATAAAAGAAACTGTACAATAGAAAGAGTAAACTAACCATGAGCATAACATTCAAAATGCATACACAGAGAATATATGAACACCGTGAGTCTGAATCACAACTTTCTTGTATTAATTCAAAACTTATGTACATGGAGTCTGCTACACTGCTCTCTGCTTCTCCTCTATGCTCTTCATACTCTTCATAATAATGTTACAATACACAATGAGGGTGTTTATATCCTATTTCCCTCTTGCGCTCTAAAACTGTCTAATCTAACATTCATTTCTACCTACTTGCATTTACTACTATAAATGACTTCTACCTACTTAAGGACAAGAGCGGATTGCTCAAGGTCCATTTACATTTTACAAGTGCACTCCTTCTTAACTATCTTATTTAAGATTGGCGCATTAACCTCAAGACAATTTCAAAATTTGTGTTGGGCGGTTGTCCAGCTATCTTTTGCCTCCGTGTTGGCTCGCTTGAGATGCTCCTGCATCATAGAACAATGAAATTTATGGAACACTGTGACTACAAAAGAGGGTGTAGTTGTGTCTTTTGTTAGATTACGGAGGTGTAGAAGGGAATGAAACAATGCAAGTATGATGCAACAAAATATCAATGGAGTGCTATGAAATTGACCATCCACTGGAACAACTTGAATAAGAAATTTGAAAAACAAACCTAGGACCCATCATGATGTGTATATGATTTGATGTAAAACAAAAGGTGGGTCAATGAGATCAGATAATGATGAAGAATCTCTTTTTCCTACCTAGGGTCTATCATTGTCGATTAAAATTGGGTACAAGATACCTTCACATTCCTAGAAAACCGAAGTTGGTATCGACAAGAAGGATAATGTGAACACAAAGGAACAAGTGTCCCTTGGAATCATGAGAAGATAGAAAAAATACTAAATCGTAAATAAGTGATAGATTTGGATAATTTGGATGAGGTAGAAAAGGGTTCAGTGAGGATGAGGAGCAATACTTCTCTTACGTGGAGCATGATTGATGGTGGACATTGGTAGTAGTTAAAACCAATTCGACGTAATATGATATCATGTTATTGAAATGATCAAATAGAGTGAGTATTTTTCAAAATGATATTGAGGATTAGTGAATTCAAATGCATAGGTAGTTGAGGGTGGTAATTTTAAGGATCACAATGAAGGGTACTGAGATACATGAGGTGCTACACACAACTAGGATTACAAAGGTAAAATTACTTAGTGTGAATGCTTCAACAAAGGGTTATTAGGACTGTTGCTGAGTGAAATGATTGCATTGGGTGCATTGGGTGCATTGGGATGAGTATAATTTATTTCCATAAAAAAATGTGCTTTGTACAAATACAAATGAATGAAATAATGTTAAAACAATTGGGTTTAATGTACAAGCTAAAGAGACATGTTCTCTAGTAGAATGATCACACAATCTGGTCTTGAGAGGAAAGAATAGTGAGAGTGACYGGGGGAAGGGGTTCCTTGGTTGGGACTCCATGGAGGTATGTGATGGGACCATGAAATCATACCATTTTTACCTATACATTTAACATTTTTTATGATCGTTTTTCTTCAATAAAGGACGTTTTTTATATTCACAGTCCCACTATCAACTTCTCCTAGATACCACTGAAAAAATGTATATTTGGATTGTGTATTCAAGATAGATTAGAGTTKTTATACCGAGTCAAGAGAAAGAAGTAAGGTGCAGTGGTGAGGAACATATCCGAGCCGTCAGATCTGCGTGCAAGTGATTGCAATTCATAGATCTTACAAGACTTCAGAAGTTCGACACTATGGGAGAATTGGAGTGTACTAAAGTGAAAACTCCCGAAGYCTTGAGTTAATCTGGATCGTTCATCAAAAGGGACACGTTTCAGAATATTAGCTTGTTCGGTAGTTTGACATTCAAAATAATTGGAGTGTGCAAGTGCAAATCTTCGGTGATTCAGACATGGTTCTACCCCTCGAAGAGTAGTGGAGATTAATAGGTATTTTACATGTTTTATATGTGATGATGGAAACAATAACATGCATAAATTGAATCAGATTGTTTAAGTTGTTCTGGAGAATTATTAAGTCTAATACCCTAACAAAATGCAATTGACTACACATTTTGTAGAGTTATCAAATGTAAGAACCGAGCCAAATTGTTACATATTGCAAAGAAATGGAGGAGGCACATGACACTTACAGTCTAGAGGATAATGTTAGAGGAATGGATGTCCATTTGGGAGTTGAAGGGACAAACTCGAATGGGCATAGGGAAGAAATAGATAAAGATGTGAGCATGATGAAAATCATTAAAAATTTCCAAAAAGATGTCCAAATTCACCAGGAAGATAACGAAAGGATTAAGAGAGCCAAGGATAAAATGTAAGACTTCAATATGAAGCTAATGTGGATCCTGGAAAGAATTAAAAAGAATTTGGATAACGAAAGTGAATCCAGCCAATCAGGGAGCCATAGGTTACCTGATGAGGAAAGTAGATCAAAGAGTGATAACAGACATCACCAACACTCCCAAAAGAATTCCCATACAAGAGAACACACTAACTCAAGTCCATCCCCTGTCAATAAACATAGAGTTCTCGGGTG
>JASDQU011179213.1:10358-26207 GCA_032191745.1 Picea mariana | reverse complement strand
CCCCCCCCTCAACATGCAAAGAATATAACACGTACCCAACATTCTTGCATTTGCTTTTTTCTTTGCAAGCCTGAGGTTCCAGTGATTGATACTATCACAAATTCAGGGCATCAACACCCATTGAGTTTCTACACAAAGATAATTTCTCAGTACAAACATGCTTCATCAAGCAGTCTGCAACATTATTAAAGGTGTCAACCTTCTCCAACAACACCTTTTTGTCTTCAACCATTTATTTCACAAAGTGATACTGATCATCAATATGTTTTTTCTTTGAATGATAAGTTGGGTTCTTTGCCAGGAATATTGCACTCTGACTGTCACAATATATTCTTACTTTTTGTTGTACCAACCCAATATATGTAACCACATTGCTTCCTTGCTTCCATGAGTGGCTACCATGTGTTCAATTTATGTAGTTGAGAGTGCCACTATAGTCTATCTTTTTCTCATCCAACTTGTTGCTCCTCCAAATAGGTTAAACACATGATCCAAATAGGATTTGGGAAAGTGTTTGTAAATGTTGTAAATAAACATGTTTTGTTTTATTTCATTTTATCTGGTCTTTTGGCACAATGGGAAGGTGAAACGAACAACTATGACAATTGGCCTTCCAAAAGTACCCCATTAAAAATAATGAGAGCGATGATGAAGAGGAAGGAAGGGAGATGCAAGGAGAAAGAGGGAAGGACAATAACATAAATTGAAGCTTGAAGAGGGAAGCTTGCTTGAGGTTGAGTGGAAGAAGGAGTTAATGTGCTTGTTCAATCTAAGAGAAGGTGTCTTTGAGCCATGAAATCTGTAATTTTGTTCTTTACCATGACTAACAATACATAGATTCGGTGTATAGCTCACCCATTTGTAATTTTCTCCCAATCAAAATAAAATAATCCCATTTAAATGATGATATTTAAGAGGTAATGCAATATTTTCTTGGGTATATTTGTTACAAGTTACAATGATCTATTCATACTTTGTTGAAGTATGTTGGGTTCTTGTAGCACCCGTCCACATAATCTATTCCTTGTTGGGTGTTTAATTTTCTGGTTGGTCAATTTCCTCTTTGCCTGGGCGATTTCTTGCTCGTCTGAGGCGTTTTCTCTGTGTCTAGGTGAGTTCACTACTACCTGAGAATTTCCCTTTCACCCATAGGTCATACAAAATCCATACATGCTACACACCATATGTACACACCAAGAATTAATTGTTGGGTGAATTTGTAAATATTTGGGCATTCTTGTTCATTGTTGAGCATCTAAATTTGTCCTTGCATTTTTCTTATTTTTTGCGGGTGACCAAAATCGCCCCAAGCTATTTTTTAATTGTTGTGGGTTACCAAAATCGCTTTGAAAAACTTTTTCCTTTGTTGTTGAATATTGAATCCACCCTCTAGCTATTTTTTTCAATTGTTGGTTGACTCATTTCACTGAGATTTCATTTGGTCAACCCGACCATCAAAGCATTTGACCGGGCTTTCATTTGGTTGAGTCGAGCATCAAAGAATTCTACCGAGATTTCATTTGGTCAACATGAACATAAAATCATTCGACCAAGCTTTCATTTGGTCGACCCAACCATCAAAGCATTCAACTGGGTTTTCATTTGGTCGACTTGACCATCAAATAATTTGATTGAGTTTTCATTTGGTCAACCCGACCATCAAATTATTCGACTGGTCATTCATTAGGATGAATTGACTAGTGGGTGGTCGAAGGGTTTATTATTTGGTCGAATCGACTGTTGACTGGTATATTGCAGGACTTACAATATTTAAGTTTATTCCACAAAAGCATCTATGCTGGTGAGATAGACGGGCCATAGGCCTACTGTTTACGGATCAGATGGTATCAAAGAAGGTTCCTAAGGCTTGGATAACACCTGCATGGTAAACACCCACAAATAGTACCAAAAAAGTGGACAGACATTGTTTCTAGACCTACAGAGAAGCAAAGCACCTTCAATGGTGGGGCATCATCATGAAGAAGATGATAGGGAAGACTCAAAGGTTAGATTGGCTCGGTTGGAGAAAAGCATTGCTACCTTGACAGAGTTGGTGACACAATTGCTAGTAATGAAGGGTAAGGAAGAAAACTCAACAAAGATTGAGCATGAAGTACATAAGGCTGGCTCAGAAGGTTCCAAAGGAAAGACAATTGGAAACTCAGGTAGTGAAAACAACTTTTCTGCATCTTCCAATGTTCCTTTCAAGGTTGAAGTGAAGATTTAAATACCCATGTTTAATGGACAAACTAATGTGAAATCTTTGGATAGATGGTTGAAACAATTGGAAGTTTACTTTGGTCTTTATCAAATACAAGAAACATAGCAAATCTCCTTTGCTCGTTTGAAGATGACCAGACATGCTCTGCTGTGGTGGGAGAGTTATGTGGATGCACTAAGGATAGGCAAGATTCCCATGGTGATGAAATGGGAGTACTTCAAGTCATTACTCAAGTCACAATTCTATCCCATAGGATACGAAGAGGAATAGGTCACGAAGTGGCAGTACCTTCGGTAAGAACGGGGACAAGGAGTGTAAGAATACAATTCTAAGTTCAGGAGGCAAGCCATCAAGTTGGGTATTTCTCTTGAAGAACCAAGGGTGGTGATGAAGTACCTTAGAGGAATTTTCAGCCATATCCGAAGACAATTGTAGATTCATGGTGTGAAAAGAATAGATGAGGCGAGCAGGAAGGCTCTCTACATTGATCTAGACTCTAGGAAAAGCCAACAACACATGGACCAAGAAGAAACTAGCAAGAAAAGAGAAAATAATATAACAACCACAACCGAGAAAAGGAGGGATCCTAATAGGCATTGCAAACATTCCAATTTAGATGGACACATATAATATAAGTGCTGGAGACTTCATCCATAATTGTGTCCAAAGTGGCTAAAGTCCAAGGGGAAATCAAAGGTAGCTAGCGAGACAAAAGAAGAAGCAATAGAAAGCACCTATGACCAAGACGAAGCCGTAGATTGCACCACATTGTAGCAACCAAAGGTGAGTGGATATAAACATGCACTATTTTGAATCAAAGTTCAAGTGAAGAACTGAAAGGTAAATTCCTTGTTCGATAGTGGTTCTCAATGTAATCTAGTTTATGAAACATTAGTTTATGAGCTTGGTCTAGAAACCTAAGATCTAGTGCAACCAAGTTCACTAGTATGGTTGCAAGGGAAAAATATTATGAGAATCACTCGAAGATGTAAAATCAAGTTTTCCATTAGTGCCAGCTATGTTAATGAGATAGAATGTGAAGTTGCACCATTGGACACTTGCAGAGTGATGTTGGGTATCCCCTACTTGTGGGATAGGGATGCTACCTTCTATAGGAGAGAAAACAAGCACCGCTTGGTCAAGGGTGGCAAGGTATACCTCGTCAAATCACATCAAGAGAGAGAGAGAGCACAATTCCTCTAGCACTGAAACAAGTGTGGACAAGCAGGAAACAAGCCACCTTTTTCAATAATGGAATGGTGGATATGCAGAGAAAAATGGAAGCTTTGTGCTTCTATCTCCTTAATGGTCCAGTTTTTGGGGACCAAAATTCTTCAAATGGGGAGGTGTGATCTGAATTGGATTTGGGAAAATGTTTGTAAATATTGTAAATAAACATGATTTGTTTTATTTCATTTTATCTTGTCTTTAGGCACAATGGGAAGGTGAAACAAACAACTGTGACAATTGGACTTCCAAAAGCAGCCCATGATAAATAATGAGAGAGACAATGGAGATGAAGGAAAGGAGATGCAAGGAGAAAGAAGAAAGGACAATAGTATAAATTAAAGCTCAAAGAGGGAAGCATGCTTGAGTTTGAATGGATGAAGGAGTCAATGTGCCTATTCACTCTAAGTGAAGGTGTCTTTGAGCCATGGAATCTATAATTTTTTCTTTACCGTGAGTAACAATACACATATTCAATGTATAGCTCACCCATTTGTAAATTAAAAGGAATGATTTTAGGGGCTAAATTTCCCTCATGGGCTAATTTTCCATGGTTTTTCCAAAAACGAGATTTTCTATTTTCAAAATGATTCGCCCAAATTCTATAGGATAAAATTATTTTACCTTAAAAATCGCCAAAATTTTATAAAAAATATATAAAATCCCTAGAAATTTTAATGTTTTTACAAAAATATCGCCAATCATTTATAGTTGGCATATGAAGGATTAGTAAGATTCGCCAAGGTTTTTACATTTTAAAATAATTTTCCATCCTTAAAATCATCCCTATTTGTAATTTTCTCCCGAGAAAAATAAAATAATCCCATTTAAATGATGATATCTGAGAGTTAATGCATTATTTTCTTGGGTATCTTTTTTATTAGTTACAATGATCTATTCATACTTTGTTGAAGTAAATTGGGAGCCTGTAACACCCATCCATAATATATTCCTTGTTGGGTGTTTAATTTTCCTGTTGGTCGATTTCCGCTTTGCCTGGGTGATTTCTTATTTGTCTGAGGTGTTTTCTTTGTGCTTGGGTGAGTTCACTACTACTTGGGACTTTCCCTTTCACCCATAGGTCGTAGCGAAGCCATATGGGCTACACACAGTCCGCAACCCCGCAAATTAATTGCTGGGAGAACTTATAGATCTCTGGGCATTTTTGTTCATTGTTGAGCATCTAAATTCATCCTTGCATTTTTCTTATTTGTTGTGGGTGACCAAAATCACCCGAGGACATTTTTTATTTGTTGGGGGTTACCAAAATCACCTTGCAAATTTTTTACTTTGTTGTTGAAGATCGAATCCACCCTCTAACTATTGTTTTCAATTGTTGGTCTACTAATTCGACCGAGATTTCATTTGGTCGACCCGACCAACAAATAATTAGACTAGATTTTCATTTGGTAACCTGACCATCAAAGAATTCGACCAAGATTTCATTTGGTCAGCCTGACCATCAAAGCATTTGACCGAGATTTCATTTGGCCGACTTGACTATCAAATCATTCGATCGTGTTTTCATTTGGTTGACCCGACCATCAAAGTATTCGGTCAGGTTTTCATTTGGTCAACCCGACCATCAAAGCATTTGAATGGTCATTCATTGGGCTGACTCGACTAGTGGGTGTTCGACGGGTTTATTATTTGGTCGACTTGACTATTGACTGGTATATTGCAAGACTTACAATCAGTTGAACAAGATTAAGACAAAATATTTAAGTTTATTCTGCAGAAGCATCCATGTTGGTGATATGGACGAGCCATAGGCCTATCGTTTACGGATCAACACATACCCACTTGTATATCTTCTATGATCTATATCCCCAACCTAATATGCATCAACAAACCCATGTATGTCCAACACTTTGTCCAATCCTGGTCTTCCTTGGTAGCACAATCCATAATTAGTAGTGCCATGCAAATACATGAAAACCCTCTTTATTTTTTTCCAATGATCCTTCCCTAGTTTTGACATCTACCTGCTCAAAACTCTCACTGCACATGCAATGTCCGGTCTAGTACAAACCGTTGCATACACCAAACTACCAACTGCACTAGCATAGAAAACATGGGACATCTCCTCTTCCTCTTCCTATGTCTTGGGACATTGATCTACAGATAACTTTACACCTACAAGAATAAGAACCTTGACTGGTTTACATTCCTACATATTAAACCTCTGCAATATTGTCTCGACATATTTTCTCTGATTCAACCAGAGTTTCATATTTACACTGTCTCTTTTAATCTCCATTCCCAAAATGAAGTTAGTGGCACCAAGATCCTTCATGTCAAATTTAGAGGATAGTTTTGATTTCACTTCCTTGATAACATCCATGGTGTTTTGTAACATCCTTACTTTACCAGATAACTTAGATGAACAATTTTACTTATTTGCAATAAATTAAGAAGTAAAATTTTAAATTACAGTGAGAATCAATATAATTCAATTATAATATAGTTCAAGTTTTAATTCATCTTATTAAGTTGTCAAGACTATAACATAATTTTTACAATGTAACTCTTAATCAACTAATTAAAGAATAATAATATTCCATTAAATTTTAAATCATATCACCCATAATTAATGAAATCATTTTTATTAATTAAATCCTAGTCTAATAACTTAACAATTTACTAACATAATAGTGCTAACACTATCCTTACTAACACTTGCATAAATGTCTATACAATCACCTTATTGCAATATCCAATACCAATACTATATTAATATTATTACAGATTTATTTGCTATTACCTCAAGGATTTACAATACCTTCACATTAAGTATGAAAACAATTTCATACTAACTACAACACCTACCGATTTGTTCGGTGCTTATGTAAAGATTCCTTATTAACTCTTTATTAGTAAATAAGCACAAGATAAGAAATTCCTTGTAAATATTTATTATTTATTCTAATATTACCATGTGAAGATTGGGAATTTATTATTGGAAAATTGAGTGTTATTATGAAGTTTAATATAACATATAAAAGAATTTTCCTCTCTAATTATCATAATGAATCTCTATGTCATTTTTCACTTATAAACAATAATATAGTAAAAGACGTTACTCACTTTAGTCATTATAATGACTATTCGATTGTCATATTAACCAACGGGAGTTTCAGTTAGAACACCACAACATAATCCTATGCATCGTTTTAAACCCCGTATCAATAATGGTCAAGTAAGGAAATAATGAGGTAATCACGTTTTTATTCTTAATTAACACTATATTAGATATTACACGTAATTTCATTAGATCCAATACTACTGTAGACAAGTTCACAACTATACACAAGTGCACGACTGGGAGTCGACGACTAGTCCGAGGAGTGGATCACCTACACAATGTCATGAAATAAATAATAAGAATCTAAAATGCAACGGTCGAATTAAAGTGGAAGGAAGACATGACTGGCACAATACGGACTTCAAAGGTTCATCAAGCGATGGGATCTATACCGACGATATGAAGAGCACCAAGGTCAGTGGATCCTAGTGGCTCCATCCCTCTACCCATAAGGGTCAAGACAAGTACAACAATTTCATGGGATTTTTCATGGAGGTGGTTAAGCATAGGAAGTAAAAGTCTCCTCGGAGTCCCAAACTCACCTTTCTCTAATAGATTACTTAGAGTCCTATAAGTGTTGTTAACTATGTCTATATCAGTGGTGGCTTTCAGGTCAGTGATAGAAGATTCTAAATCGTTGGAACTTGGCCCGCTCAGACCCAATATTACTTATGTGTCTTAATGCGCACATTTTCCAATCAGGCCCAAGCCTTTGGCTCTGAAGGCTAACGATACCATGCTGGTGTTTAAGTGGCACAAGGAGTCACAAGAGGCTCTGGATTTAACAATTAAACTCCTTTACTGAGCATCTACCTAGATTTTAATTCTTATTCCCTCTTTTCTTAAAGTTTGATTATATCTCCATTCCTTAACTTGTTTAATATTTTATTTAGACTTACACTTACACTTAGGTTTAGACTCTTGTTAGATTTCTTAACTTATAATTTAATGATTAGTTAATACTTTGTTCTAACAAGGTCTAAACATTTCATTATATTTTTTAGGCTATCTAGATTTAATTGACTCATAATTTAATTACGCGACATGCCCTTAAGGACACACCGCTGTTCTATAAGGGTGCCACTTGCATTTGACTAGTTTTGGAAGTTTGTCCGACACTTGGAGTCAACACTCCACTTGGTCGACCTTGTGAAAGACTAAGGGCTTCTAAGGAATAAGGATTCTGCCTTATTGTGCGCCCCTTAGAATTATTCGTGAGTGACTGTCTCAATCTGTCCTCACAACATCGTGGACCTCTCGAACAAGGTAATCGTTAACCTACAGTTCAGGTCATGGTGGGAGTGCTAGTAGGTTGTGACAAGGATGTTGCAACACCTCTCCCTCAACTGTATGGTTTCTGTGCATGACCCTTTTACTCCTTATGTGAGTCGAATTAGCAAGTGGTGTCGAGCCTGCATCCAGTGACAAGAACACTGTCAATAATCCATATACATAACATACATACTGAAATCATCATCATCATATATATATATATCACATGCGTGTAAATCAAATACTAAAACCAATTACAAATCCACTCTCTGACTCAATATAGAGCCCAAGGGAGTTCGTTGATGCCATCAACGTCATCAATCTGTCATGTATCCTACACACTCAGGGAAAGTCATCAATAACACTTGTCAATATACATGCATCTAAAAATAATCATATGATCATAATGACATCATAATGTAACTCATAAGCAAAGTGTAATCATAATGCATCATATCCGGATCATTTGCTCGCAAGTGTCCTCAAAGAATAAGTCAGTATAAATGTACTCAGTGGAACTGGATGTTGCATGTTTCCTACCAACAACATGTCATCGACATGCAATATTACATAAATGAAGTGATTACCAACCTGCTAGGAATATACACAATGATCATCCCTACTTCTCGCAAATCCCGATCTAAGGATGTATGTACCAAACTTTTGTTACCACATCCCAGGTGATTTCTTCAGACCATGTGGTGACTTGTTTAGCTTATAGACCAACTATTTCTTTCCCTTCACTACAAATCCTTTTGGTTTCTTCATGTAGATTTATTCTTCTAGATCCCCATGTAGGAATGATGTCTTCACATTCTTCTATTCTACTTCAAATCAAAAGCATCAACAATAGATAAAATAAATCTAGAAGTTAACTTGGAAAAATGAGAAAAAAATTCAAGCTAGAGCCTTATTTTTTGCCCACCGAGATTGAGGTAAACGCAAGAGAGATCTTTGTAATTCCCTCTACTCGGGAATAAAATTTTGCTACTAACGGAGCTTTGTATTTGTCCACTTTTCCTTTTTCATTCAACTTCTTATTAAACACCCATTTTCTTGCAATAGGATTTCTTCTAGTTGTAAAATCAACTAGATCCCAAGCCTCATTCCTATCCAAGACATCCATCTCTTCAATCATGGCCTTCTTCCAGAGTTCACTATTGTCTAAATTCAGTACTTCCTTGGTAATTTTGGGATCATCATCAGTAATAGATAAAAAAAAACTAGCACGCGAATCAGGTGGACTATACCTTTCTAGTTTCCTTCTTTCCCTCACTGATCTCCTCAATATTGGAGTATGAGGTTCTTCTTCTTTTGTTGAGTCGGATTTTTCACCATCCAACTCAAACTCTATTTTCTCAAGGTCTTCTTTCCTTGGTAGGAGTTCGTATATGGGAACATCTTTAACCTCTCTAAAAAAAACATCTCGATTGTAGACAACCTTCTTAGTTTCCGGGTTCCAAAATTTATAGCCTTTTATACCATCTTTATAATGACACACTTTTTATCTTTATTTTCTATCTTACTCCTATTTTCCTTTGGAACATGTACATAAGAATCACACCCAAACACTCTGATATGTTCAAGAGAGGGTTTCTTACCAGTCCATACATTGTGTGGAGTTTTGTCATCCAAGGTCGATGAGGGTGATCGATTGACTAAGTTATATGCAATACCCACTTCCTCTACCCAGAATTATTGTCCTAACCTAGCACCACTAAGCATGCTCCTTGATTTTTCCATCAATATCATGTTCATCCTTTCTGCAACTCCATTCTGTTGAGATGTGTATGGAATAGTCTTCTACCTTGCTATACCACACTTCTTACAAAATTCTTCGAATTCATTTCCATAGAATTTTCCACCATTATCTATCCTTGGTAACTTTATTTTATTCTTTGTATGAATTTCTACTAGAGCCTTAAACTCTTTAAATTTATCAAATACCACATATTTCTTCCTAAGAAAATAAATCCATGTGTTCCTTGAGAAATCATTTATGAATGAAACATAATACACAGATTTACCTAGTGATGGAACATGCACAGGTCCAAACACATCACTRTGTATCAACTATAAGATTCTTTTTTCTCTTATAGCATCATATGAGAATCTTACGATTTTGTTTACTAGATATGCAATGTTCACATAAATTGAAATCTAGTTTGCAATCATACATGCTTTCAACCCTACCTTTACCATGCAATGTTCGAAGGCCTTTCTCTCCAATATGTCCCAACCTTTGATGTCATAGCATGAGCTTCTCTCTGGGATAATACAAATCTCTTCTTCTTCATTTCTCTGCTAAGGAACAAATAACTATTAGACCCATCATTGTAAGTTCTTCCCAACAGCTTGTACAAAATTCCACACTAAACTCCCCTCATCAACACCATTGCTCCTTGAACCATCTTGCAAGTGCCCTTTCTCAATAGAGTATCCACACCTACATTATCCATCTTACTTACATATAGTATGCTCCTTGCTAGATTTGGAATGTGTGTAACCCCATGGAGAGTTCTAATCCTTCCATCTTTCAACAACAACTTGACCCTTCCACGTCCCATGATTTTGGCTGTCAATTCATCTTCTAGGAAGACATCACCACCATCGTAATTTTCATATTCACATAACCACTCCATGTGAGGAGTCATATGAAATGAAGCACATGAGTTGATAAACCATACACCATGATCTGCATGTGTACTTGTATATGCTAGATAAACATCACCTCTTTCGCGTCTGTGGAAGAGGAATCATCAGATCCCTTTTCTTTATACACATTCTTAGACCTGTAATATTTCTTATAATGACCAACTTTACCACATTTCCAACATTTCCTCGAATATTTTCCTAGAGATTTAGATCTCCCCCCCCCACCCAATGACTTATTTTTATTCCTATCTTGGGGGCGACCTCTTACAAATAAAACATATGTGCTCTGACTATCCATGCTTTTCTACCACATATCTTCCGATAACAAGGATGCAACTTTATCCTCATATGTCAATGCAGATTTAGTGGTACTACCAATTGCTACAACTAGATTATCCAAGGAGTTTGGAAAATAACATAACAAGGTAATACACTTATCTTCTTCTGCAATCGTAATAATAATAGAGATAAGTTTACTTACCAGAGTATTGAAGGGATTTAGATGCTTTGTCACAAAATCTCCATCATCCATCCTAAGATGATACATTCTCTTTCAAAGAAACAACTTGTTTACCGAGGACTTCGATTGATACAAATTCCCTAACTTTTCTCATAGTTCTTTGGTTGTAGCTTCTCCCAACACATTCAGTAACATTGAATCTTCTAGGCATAGTCTAATCATACTCCTTTCTCTTTTGTCTAGATTCTCCCAATTTTCTTTCGTCATACCAGTAGGTTTTGTATTGGGATCCACCGTGATCCATTTTTATTTGTCTGCAAGAATGTCCTCCATCTTGAGCTTCCATAGCTCAAATTTTTTATCATTAAATTTCTCAATCTCGATTCTAGAACTGCTCACCATTCTCTTTCAATACATGAATCACCGTTGCAAATATCCCACTAAAGCCAGGTTTATCATATACCCAAGATAAAATTGATCAATCAAGAATGAGTCAAACACTTAGCAACAAAGGCATCCCCCTAAAGCCAAAAACGAGCTCGGATACCATATGTAAGTTTTAAACTTATGAAATAAAACAATGCATACAAATTCTTAAGCAAAATGGTATCCGAGTTTGTATGCATGGTATCCCTAATCCCTTAATTTGGGATTAAATTAGAAAACTGCTAAAAATAGAAAAAACCGCCTTAAAAAATTTGGGGTGATGCCCTTCGCTGAAGGTTTTGCCTAATCAGGGGAGAAATACTAGCCCCCATGTGACCCCCCAGGAAACACCCAACGTAGACATACACTAACAAAGGGGAGGGATTGTCAAAATACAATGCACCTCCCCTCCACATGCAAATAATATAACACATACCCAACAATGCCAAGACAAGTAGTTCTCAAAATCATTGCTTACATATTCTCCTCCATTGTTAGATCATAATCATTTAACAAGCCAACCACATTTTTTTTCAACCAATACCCTAATTTTCTTTAACTTTTCAAAGACATGATCCTGATTCTTCAAGAACTGTACCCAAGTATACCTAGAAAAAATATCAATGAAGGTTAAAACATACCTTGCACCCACTAATGATGGTTGTTTCATTGTAGAAAGTTCAATTTGGATGATTTAGTATTTTCTCTCCAAGCCTTCCTTGTCTCAAATGTGACATGGTGATGCTTTCCAAGCACACACCCTTACATACACCATTAGGAGGCACCACTCTAGGTAGTGCATTAACCATATTAAAATTTATCATCAAATTTATACTTCCAAAATTTAGATGTGTAAGTTTCTCATGTCAAATTCTACTCTTGTCATTGGTCTTGGAATGAGTGAAATCGATCTTGGATCATACTCAGGGAAATCACAAAACTTATACAACGTTTTTAAGGTCAAGAATACCCTTAGTAGCAACAACAAAATCATTGTTATTATCCTTCACAATAAACCTATTACAACAGATTCACCCTTCTTCCAAGTCTAGCTTAGGTGGGGTATAAACAACAAATCAGCACTCTGTAACACTCCATATTTGTCCTTAAGGAGTTATAACTTCGATTTTGCACATCTTAGTAATTCATTGCTTAGTAACTATTTGGGCTCAATTAGATTGCTATAAACAATTGAGATGTATATATATGGACCTATTTATGTGTTTCATAATGTTATTACTACGGTTATATATGTTCATGGTGATGATAGTTAGGTTATCTGTTTAAACATATTAATTTAAATGTGGATTTTTAGTACATGGATATTAGTTCAAAATTATGTCGTGAATGTAAAACATATGTGAGGCATGGTGCAAATAAGTATACTTTTCTTAATTTAATATCAACACAATATGGATTCTCATATGGAAATTTGTGATGTATGTGTATGGATATGGATATGAATATGAATATTGGTGAGATAACCTATAGGTTGATGATCTATGTACTAGCCAAATGACTGTAGTACTGAGGTAACTTGAATGTCATGGACATCAAGAAGATGGTGTATGCTATAAGTTGCACTTTTATTTAATTTATTATTCGAAATATTGCTATGATATGTGGTAAATGTGGTTTTGACAGGATGCACAACTTGCCCATAGTGGTTTTTTGATGATGTGACTCTAACAACAATAGTTTCACAGTATGGCTCGATATAGGGTGTTGACCCTAGTTCTATTAGGAAGGGTGGAGGCATTGTCCGTCGAGTATCCTATTGACCCTAGTTTTATTAGGAGGGGTGGAGGTATTTTTCACTGTGTATTCTCTAAAACCTAGAGTTGTGAGAGGGTTGTGTGAAGCACGCTCCCCTAGACGTGTGATGGCTATTGCTAGTTTCCTGTCGGGGAGTCTTGGTTGAGATGTATGACACTTCGAATTACGATTTCTATCTAGAGTTAGGTCAATATAGTTGATGCTCCAACTTAGTTCAACAAAGGAAAATATATGATGAAAGATGGAAGTCGGCTAGGAAGAAATGATGATCCGATGTTAGTTGAGAATATTGCTTGGGAATTAAATGTGCCACTCTTGTTTTCTCACTTGGTTCCAAAACACTATTTTTTATTCCCTTTTTATATTTTAAATGTAATGATCAATTATTGATGAATTATTGTAGTTTTGTTAGTTAAAGTTATTGAATGATGCATTTGTTGTCTTGCATGACTTGTTGAGATCATACATGAACTATGCACTAGAGGCATTGATTGTTTATCGTTAGTACATGTGTAGGTTATGTGTCTGCTAGCTACGCACACATACCCTACATATGTACACTAGCACAATTAATTAATGTATTAATTATTAAACTAGATTATTAACTATTTAATTGAATGGTTTAATGACTATATAAATTATATTGCATACAAAAAATATCTAGTAGCATTAAATACCTTCTTTGACTTTAATTGGTGGTTGATATGATGAATTAAATGAGTATGATGGCTTTTCATGTACATTTTGGGGAAAATTGTCAAATTGCATTTATAATATAGCATGAGAAGAAAGACTTTGCATTTGATTTATTGTTATTTTATGCAAGTTATTATATTTTAGTTTTATTTAACTTTTCCCAAAAAAAATCTAGATAAGGGAGGTTGATGGCTAATAATGAGGGTGGTTGAGTTGACTTGGGGAAGAGGGTATGGAAACTTGATAAACATGAAGAGGAAGTGGTGATGAAGAGGAGGTTAAGAGATTTGAGTATGTTGACAGGTTTGATTATTCTTGGAAGAATTATTTCTTGTGACAATCTTGGTTAGAGCATATGTGCATTGTTGTTTTTTGAGTCACGAGCACGGATGGCCAAGAGACTGAAAGGTTTCTTTGAGCTAGGAAGCTGGCTAGGGTCCTAGTTGGCTGAGAGGATAATTTTGTTGTCCCACTTTGGGCAAGTGGGGAAATAATTGGGAAAATAATGCTTGGAAACGTCTTCCCACTACCGACTTAACTACATTGCAAATGATCAACTTCAATAAACCAGGGGAAGAGATATTTTTCCTAATAGGTATTTGTTATGTTTATGTTATTCTATTTAAAGAGTAAAAAAATGTTATTTCAAATCTTTTGATGCTTGTGTGTATAAGTTAACAAATTTTAATTTTATTTCATAGCCTCTCATGGAGAGGCGTTACAAACTTGGTACATGATACACATTAGTGGTCACACCATTCTGACATTCAATCCTAACACAACCAACAATAATAATTGCATAAGCATATGAAACAAAGATTTCTTCTTATATAGCTTTACTAAATGAAGAAAAAAGACAAGCATTCTTAGCCATATGAATACAACTAATTCAACTATCTACTCACTTTTAGAAGTGCGAGCATGTAATGCAAGAGAAGCACTAATGAAGAAAGTATATCCCTCTCACTTACCTTTTGAAATTCGATGCCATAGGTTGGTCATTTGAGTAGTCGAAACCTTGACTTCAAGCTTCTTGACATTATGTTTACGATTTTTGGTCTTCTTCCAACAAGTCTTATCAACATGTCTTGTCTTTTACAATGTTGATGGGTCTTCTTCTTCTTACCTTTCTTAGTTTTTGGTTGATCACCATGCTTCTTCTAATTAGTGTAGTGCACCAATTACCAAGCAGAAGAGAGTCATACTTTATGTAAAAATAATGTTATATATAATATATTTACGAGAGACAAGTATAACACATGATCACTTCTCAACCACAATAACTAGAAATAATATACATTGTACATGTTTTTCAATTCTACATGATTCTTATACTAAATACTAAATATTGGTTGTTATTTTTCTTTATTGCATCAAGAGGCACATTCTACAGTCTAGTATGGGGGATTTGTGTAATTCCTTTCGTGCTCAACCTGGAGTTGACACGTGTCCCTTTTGAAAAATTAATATAATATTGAATAAATAGAAAACAATGTTGACTTAAATGTAAGTTTAAAAATAAAGTTTAAACACACACACACACACACACACACACACAAGTTTAATTAAAAAAAAATTGAATCTTCACTATGCTATGCTCTCATATGTTGAAAATACTTACCAAAAGTTGTAAGTCATCTATGAGTTATAAACCGATACATTTTTTTTTCAATGTTATCAGAGGACTCAGTAGTGATATATGTGTCTCGTCTTTTTCCGATTATCACATGTTGTATTATACGTATTAAGTTTTGTTGAAAATTTAATAATTTAAAAAGTTAAATTTTCGTTGTATTACATGTATTATGTTTTGGAGTTTGGATTTACTGGACTGATTATTTATCACATCTTTTTCTTGTTTGTATTTTGCACAACACTTTATCCTTTCTATTACGTTATCACATCTTTGTCTATTTGTATTTTGCACAACACTTGATCCTTTCTATTACGTTGTAACCTAACTCGAGTGATTAAAGCCTCCTCAATGCCTAGTTCTCAACATTTCCTTCATGACATTTACATTTTTAAAAG
>JASDQU011179212.1:15633-30325 GCA_032191745.1 Picea mariana | reverse complement strand
TTTTTTCTTTTCATATGAAAATGAAAAAAAATTAAAATTTCACCCATAAAATTAAATACAATTTTTTCTATACTTCAAAGATTTTGAGTTAAAATGAATATATATTGATATGCTTTGTATATATAAATTATTTTATTTTTGAATTTTAATTTCAAAATTTAATAGATTTTTCATGAGTTTTATATAGATTAATCTTAATTTCATATTTATTAAATATAGAGATATTTAAAAAAATTAAAAATTAAATGTAAATTTTTAAATTTTAAATAAATTTAAGATTAAAATGAATTTATATTAATTTAAATATTTATTTTTATTATTTTTATATAAAATTAAAAATTGTGTAGATAATCCATAAAAAAATATGAATATTAATAAATAAAATGGAGAATATTGAATTGTAAAATTTATCTCATTTTTTTAAAATATAATATTAAAATAAAAATAAATTTGTAAAAATAAAATCAAATAACTTATCTTATCAATTTTTATCAATTTTCTAAAATATTTTTTTCATTAGAATTTAACAACTTTCATAATCACAAATTTTGACAAATTTATTACTTAATTTTAATGATTGAAAGGATTGAGAAGACACTTTGAAACCCTGGAATATGCAAATCTAAGATTTTAAAATATTAAGAACTAAATATTATAAACCCCTTTATCATTTAATTTGAAATGTTGATGACTTGAAGGATATTGAAATTTAAAAAAAAACAATCCATCTCAATTTAAAATTGACACAACTCATTTTTTATTGGGAGAAGTTACAATTTCAAATTGAGGTAAAATATATAATTAAAATTCATAATAAAAAAATGGTTCCTTCAAACAAAATTATTTAATTTGAAATGTTGATGAGGATATTTAAATTTTCAAAAAATATAGATTGCGATTTGAAATTGACAAAATTGAATTTTAATTGGACAAAATTATAATTTCAAATTTGGTGGAAATAAAATTTCAAATTCTAAATCAAATATATACTTAAAAGTCGTCCCTTCAAACATATGTGCACTCTACAAATCTTAGAAATAATTTAAAATAAATTAAATTAATAATACACTTACTATATTGGAGAAGGCTTGCTATGCAATGATTAATAAGATGGGAATTAATGGGCATTGGGTAGTGGATACCATGAAGATATTAAGAAAATTTTCCTTACCCGTCAATTGAAAAAATATGAAATAATTCTCATTTCAAATTTGATAAGTGAAAGTGCAAGAACTTGGTGGTCGAAAAAGTGGCAATGACATGATTAAGAACACTCACTCGCATGAGCAGGTGCACTCATTCTTATACCTATAGGTTCATATATGGCCAAACCTCCACATAGATTGTTGGTTTAGTGGAAAAACCCCGTGCGAGGTCTTAAGAGCATGATAAAAATATATTTAGGGACCGAGTGAAAAGATATTGGAGATAGAGAAGGGGAATAAACGGAGGACGGGGCCATCGTGTCAAGTTATGTTACATTTTTATTAATTTTAATCCTATTTAGTCATTCCAATTTAGTAATTTGCTCACAATAATCTAAATTTTTTTTTTAATCTAATTTTGTATTTTAATAAAAAAGGAACCTAATTTACATGCCATGGATTTTAAATTGCACCATATATAATACAATGCAACCCCTTGACAATTAAAACCCCTCACAAGAAAACAAAGAAGATAAAAACCCCAACCCACCACCACCACACAATTTATGTTATAAATAATAGGTGTGCTTGTTTAACCATAAACAATATAGCAATATTGTCACTTAACCATAGGCTGAAGCCACCCCTGAGCACCTTAACCTTGACAAAGAATGATTATGGAAGAAAACCCTAAGCCTAATAGCCAATAAATGTAGCGTACATCTCTCCAGAGCTAACATACAAGGCAGAAAGTCCAAACCATAACCAATAGAAAGACTAAGCCTAAATCAAGAAATACAAATTGTAGTATTTGTAGTTGCAGCTACTCCCCAGACTTGTGCACTTCCCAGTTTCTGCAGTGTGCACTTCTTCACTGCTGCAATTTTGAGTTGTGTATACCAAATGAGATACGTCGTCCTTTATTCATATTTTTTTTCCTAAGGTTTCTAGGCAGACTTCTCATTCTGGAGGCTAAACAATTAATATTAAATATTTCCTTGAGCTAACTTTTCTTCTAGGGTTATGTTCAATGCTTTAGGGTTTCTTCTTGCTTCCCAGAATATTCTATTCTCGTTAAGGTTACACATGGAGGTAAATACCTCCTACAACTACCATAATATCAACACTCCCTCCTAGCTAGGGAGTTATTGAAGGAAATGGTCTTGATAAAAAACATACCATTCAACCGATAGCATCTTATTATCCATACAAACTATCTCATGATTATATCATGAGCACCATCATCACTATCATTTGATAGCATCAAATACATCATCTCTCGAAGCCATACTCCATCTGAGTAATCAGGCATGATGTTGAACAAGTCACTCCACAAAGTGATATAAGGACCGTTCTTCTAATCTGGACATACATCCTAGAAGAATGATTGTCCCAACATGATCTAGATTTGGATCCAAGAGCTTGATAGGGCTCAGAGAAGCCCAAAAATTAATGTTCTTAGAATCATGTCAAAAAAGACATGTGTGAAGGCCTCAACAATAAAAACCCAATGCAACTTGAACGGGCTCAAACGGACGTCGTATGCTCCTGATATCACGATCTGAAGTTCAGGTCAAACTGGCAAAAAGTCAAAGTCAAAGTCAACAGTTCATACTGCTAACGTCAGTGGTATGTCAGCAGGATAGGTAGCAGATGACATTAGCAAGATATGTGGAAGCACCAGGACATGCCACGTGGCAGTCATTTTTGGCATTTTTAGGGGTTGATTTGGACCAACAAAAATTGGACACATGGCAGTCCATACAGCATGACACGTGGCATGTACGGTGATGACATGGAAGGTGTGCTTACGTGGCCAATTGCTGACAAGAAAGGCACAGAGCAGACACATGGTTGAATCACTATTTGACAAGTGGCATCAATCCAGTAAATAAGGAGGTGCCACGTGGCCCAGACTTGGGCTGCCACGTGGCACTAGGTGGTTGATTTGTTTGGTTGTATGTTATAAAAATTATGGTATCCACGAGTTTTGAACTCGTGACGTCAAAGGTAGGATACGACTTGGGATAAGTTGTATGCCATTGCACTACTATGTGACTTGTTATAACAAGTCCACAAAGTTATATGTAAAGTATTGTTAAGTATGTGGGCGTGAGGGCCACGAGCTATAGTGAGCCCTTACCATATGCAAGGGAGTTATGGCTATGACTTAGCCTTTGAATCCGAGAAGCTCAACCATATGACCATAAATAGGGGTGCACGCTCATATTGGGGGACTTATCCCTATTATTTGGCATAAAGTGGGTTTTGACCTTATCTTTATGATTTTTTAATTGATTTTATTAACTAGTTTTGGTTACTTGTCCATATCTTGGTGGATATTGGGCCAAATTGAGTGCCACGAAAAGTGGGATGTTGGGATTTGATCCCTATACCTCATGGATATATAAACCAATCCATTTTTAGGTTTTAAACAATCAAGAAGTAGCAAAGAAGCTTGAATCCAAGGTCAAGTAGTCTTGAGCAGTGCAAAGTAGTTGAGCTTTGGAGGCAGTTTCCAGAAGTTCTATTACTCTGTTTTCAGTGTCGTCTGTTGTGTCAGGTTTCTGAGATAGAGAAAAGAACAACTAGTCAGTCAAAGCCCTGTATGATGTAATTTGAATGCAAATTGTAAAGCATTGAATATTGAATAGAGAAAGCCTCCCTCACTGAAGATAAAGGCCTGGAGACATAGGCGACATTGTCGAACTCCGTTATCAACTTCTTGTGTACAATTGGTTGATGTTTTGAATTATTGTGTTATCTGTTATTGCTCTTAATTATTCAAGTATTTGTTGTCTTTATATTCACATGCACCATCAAAAAAAGGTCTTGATTAAATTGAGGTTATAGTGTGTAATTGCTAAGATTCGATTTCCAGATCTAGTGGTATCAGAGCAGGCTGACGTTTGCAGGAACTRTGAATATGGGAAAAAGATTGAAGAGAGATAGACTTTAGGAGCTCGAGGAGATMAAACAAGCCATGCAGAAAGAGAAATTTGAATTGCGAAGATTGGTGCAGATTATCGAGGAAGACAGGGAAAAAATGCGAGTGTTGATTTTGGTAATGGAAGAAAGGCAAGTTGGAGGAAGTCCTTCAGCTAGAAGCCCGAGCCCTGTTAGGGATGATGAAAMTCATACATTATGGAGGCAATCATATGAGGAGGATTCATATACTCCTTCTACTCCGTTTGAAGATCAGTCGATAGGAGAGGCCATTGGCACATTCTCTTCATCAGTAGAAAGCACTGATTACACTCTAGCCTCACCTGCAGCTGATCAGGAAGTGGAGTCCAACCATCTGGAGATAGTGGCACTTGAGAAACATACCAAAGGAGTCAGTATGAGAATAATATTGAAGTTCAGATACCGAAAGGGGAAAGGCCTTGGAAAATATGGCCAAGGCAGAGCCGATTCGATTGAAGTGCATGGGCATCCACTCCGGGAAGGATTGGGATATGCAAGAGGATCTTCTGAGGATGAGAGTCTGGTGATTCGTTGCACGCACTGTCAAATGTTCGGACACAATGCTGACCATTGTTGGAAGCGGCATCCAAAATTGACACCATAATGGTTTCAGACTCGGAAAGGAAAACAGGCAGCTCGAGCTAGCAGCGACACAAACAGCGAGTCACGAAAGAAAGTTAAACAGGTTGTAAGGTATAAATCACCTTCGCCCACATTTATTGATGAGCATGCTAGAGTCATGAATCTTATCAGGAAAATGATTCCATGCATGTTTTGTAGTAGCAATAACCATTGTGTTGCAGACTGCTGGGAACAGAAAGTATATGGAAGAAATATCATGGCGACAAGAAGTACGCCAAGATGAAATGACGCAAAGTTAGTGCAGCCAAGGTAAGAGTTAGAGAAATCCAAGGGGGATTTGACTCAATCAGGGCACGATTCCATCAAGTTTTTTTGAGCAAGAAACACTTTCTCAAAGAATCAAGTTGCATATCAAAAAGAATCTACGACCAAAGTCAATGCAGTCAAGGCAGGAGTTAGAGAAATCCAAGGGGGATTCGACTCAATCAGGGCGCGATTCCATCAAGTTTATTCAAGAAAAACACTTTCTCACATTGTCATAAGAGAGAAAATTGTGAGGATAGTTGTTGGAGGTTTCATCCAAAGTTGCGACACTCAACAAAGCCTGAAGAGCCCGAGCAAAAGACGGATGTTGCAAAGGAACAAAAGGGCGTTGTCAAGGAGAAGAAGGACGTTGCAAGAGGACAACAGGAGGATGTTGCAGAGAAGAAGAGGAACAACTGCGGCACTTCATTGGTAGAAGATGGGTCATCCGACTGGAACTGGGCAGATTTTATGCCATATATGTAAATTGAGTTAGTGTCATTGTCATTGATGTAATAAAAGTGATTTGATTTATGGAATCATTTATTAAGTCTAGTTAATGTTAAGTCTAGGTTGTTTGTCATTAGTTGATTGATGTAAGGATAGATTCAATTAATGTAATAAAACTTTTGGGGTCCAAAAGGTCCTTAGTGGGAAGGCGTAATCCAGATTTGGATCCAAGAGCTTGATAGGGCTCAGAAAAGCCCAAAAATCAATGTTCTCAAAATGATTTCAAAATAGACATGTGTGAAGGCCTCGTCAATACGAACCCAACGCAACTTGAACGGACTCAAACAGACGTCGTATGCTCCTGATATCGTGATCTGAAGTTCAGGTCAAACTGGCAAAAAGTCAAAGTCAAAGTCAACAATCTATACTACTGACGTCAGAAGGACAGGTGGCAGATGACATCATCATGATGTTAGCAGGACATGTGACAGCACCAGGACATGCCATGTGGCAGTCACTTTTGGCATTTTTAGGGGCTGATTTGGACCAATAAAAATTGGACATGTGGCAGTGCATATAGCATGACATGTGGCATGTACGGTGATGACGTGGAAGGTATTCTTACGTGGCCAATTTCTGACAAGGAAGGTACGGAATAGACACATGGTTGAATCACTAGTTGACAAGTGGCATCAGTCCAGCAAATAAGGAGGTGCCACATGGCCCAGACTTGGGCTGCCATATGGCACCAGGTGGTTGGCTCGTTTGGTTGTATGTTATAAAAATTATGGTATCCACAAGTTTTGAACTCGTGACCTCAAAGGTAGGCTACGACTTGGGAATAATTTGTATGCCATTGGGCCACTATGTGACTTGTTATAACAAGTCCACAAAGTTATATGCAAAGTATTGTTAAGTATGTGGGCACGGGGGCCACGGGCTATAGTTGGGATCCCTTACCATATGCACGGGAGTTATGGCTATGACTTAGACTTTGAATCCCAGAAGCTCAACCATATGACCATAAATAGGGGTGCACGCTCATCTTAGGGGGCTTATCCCTATTATTTGGCATAAAGTGGGTTTTGACCTTATCTTTATAATTTTTTTATTGATTTTATTAACTAGTTTTGGTTATTTGGCCATATCTTGGTGGATATTGGGCCAAATTGAGTGCCACGAAAAGTGGGATGTTGGGATTTGATCCCTATACCTCATGGCTATATAAACGAAGCCATTGTGATGTTTTAAACAAATAAGAAGCAGAAAAGAATCTTGAAGCCAAGGTTAAGTAGTCTTGAGCAGTGCAAAGTAGTTGTGCTTTAGAGGCAGTTTCCAGGAGTTTTATTACTCTGTTTTCAATGCCATCTGTTGCGTCAGGTTTCTGAGACAGAGCATAATATAGATAGTAAGTCAGAGCCCTATATGATGTAATTTGAATGCATATTTTAAAGCATTGGATGTTGAATAGAGAAAGCCTCCCTCATTGAAGACAAAGTCCCGGAGACGTAGGCGAGATTGTCGAACTCCATTATCAACTTCTTGTGTACAATTGGTTGATGGTTTTCATTCTTGTGTTATCTGTTATTGCTCTTAATTATTTAAGTCTTTGTTGTCTTTATATTCACATGCACCATCAGAAAAAGGTCTTGATTAAATTGAGGTTATAGTGTGTAATTGCTAAGCTTCGATTTCCGGATCACAACAGATGCTAAAAGATATGTCATGGACTACAGAGACCATTCCTATAGGAATGTCAATCTAGAAATATTTTCTAATTGAATCATATGTACCATAAATATTTGTCTCAACCTATATGCCTTAGAAAATATCGATCCTGAACCATTTTCCTAATCGGGCCACAATCTATGCCTTAGGAAAATACTAGTCCATGACATGTCAAAAAATTGTCAACATGGACCATTCTCCACTGAGAGAATACCTATCCACCAACAATTTGTTCTATCTAGACCATTCTCTACCTGGATAATGTATGTCCACAAGAACATTAACTATCCATCTAGTTGATAATCATTTTTAATGCTACATATAGTCTACATGGCAATCGGAACAATGTCATTCAATAGAAAATAGTTGTGTCTATCCATAGTAGTACACAACTACAATCTAGTGGTACACTACCACACCAAGTAGAACACAACTACTTAATCAATGAAACATAGTCAAAACCAATGGAACACATCCACCATAGTATCATATATCTATTGTCCAGATACATACAATCTTTAAATAAATCATATCATCTGATATCAACCTGCATAGAAAACAATATCATGATATAAACTGAGTCATCTGTGTCATTCCTCCACTCACATCTGTGAGATATGGAAGAGAATCTTCCCTAAAAAAGTAAAACATCAGCCATGGGCTATCTGGACTATTCTTCTCAAGCATAGAAGAATAATTGTCCTTGATTTCTAATCATAAACCATTCACCTAATTGGGTCATTCCTCTTTCACTAAACATAGTGCAACTTGGATAGAATGAGTCTGCCCTAGAGAATGCTTGCCCCTGATTGTTAAACCTGGACCATTCACCTAATTGGGCCATTCCTCTGGCACTAAACAGAGTGCAACCTAGAGAGAATGAGTCTGCCCTAGAAAATTGTAGTGTCCCCAAGGCCGAGCCCTGCTGCAAATCATGTGCTGAAAGAAATTGTAATTATGTTTTATAGGTTGGTGAGCCAAGTTTTTAGAAGCTGGAGGCTTATGTGTTTGTTAGGCTAGGGAGCCTAAGTGTTGAAGGCTAGGAGATTGCTGGTGTATATGTAATCATGCAGAACACTTAATAAAATATAAACACCACCAAGTGCAGACCAACCACGATGAATGAGTGAAGGGGGACTGAGCATCCACAGAGTGGGAAAGGAATTAGGGGCTGGAAGGTGGGAAAGGGGATAAGTGTTGAGCCTAGGGGCTAAGCCTAGGGGGGGGCTTAAGCCTGGGAATAATATTTTAATATTATTCCAAAAATTTTGTGCATCATATGTTTTTATCCTAAGTCCTTTTGGAAGGACACATGAATTCCCAAGTGGTGGGAGGAACGTGTGTTGGTGGAACACATGCAGTTCCATGGGTGACAAGTGTCAACCCTGGTGCATGAGAATAAAATGGCCAGGGTGAGCCATGAGAAGGCGGGGGGGATTCCCATTCCACTAGATTGTCTGAACGCGTACGGAGCTCTGAGCAGTATGACTAACCCGTCTCCTGTAGAGAACCTTCGTGAGACCCTATGACTCAAATGTCTGTGTCTGATTCTGAGAAATCCCGTGTGTGTAACCCCAGCCTATGAGAAGCCTGTGTTGATTTCAGGGAAGAGACTTGCTTGTTCGGGAAAGATGAGTGAGCCTATGCTAGCATTTCCTGTTCCGAAGCCATGACTGTGAAGCCATCCTGTGATTGTCGAATCCAGTTTTGGGAAAGCCTATGTCTGTTTTCCCGTGGAATTGTTGAGACTATGCAGTACTAGAATGCGTGAGGCTTGTTGGCCTGTGAGCGACTCCCTCCAGGTGAGAGAGTGCGCAAGGGAAGGAGAGAACTCCTAGTAGGAACCTTGTAGCTGCCATAGAGCCCGGAGACTTCTGGTCCGGTCTGTTCCTGTAACCCAAGGTAAGGGAGATTGGCAGCCGAAGGACTATCCAGGTGATAGAGAAGGTGCATTCTCCTGGGGTGGAACAGGCATGTGGGGAATGAGGGTCAGTGGGCAGTGAGCGTGGGATATTCCTGGGAGAGCATTCCATCCTTGTGGTTGTGTGTGATTGTTTTCCCTGTAACTTCAGCTTGAGCCTAGATTCCTTGCCTTGGGGTGGAGCTTAGTCCCAGCTCGGGGGTGACCCACTGCTGAGTTGATGAGAAATGCGGTCTAAGGCTGGGAGGTTTGTGGAAGGCCTACATTTGGTTGGTGGATTCCGCCATTGTTACAAGATAAGTGTCTAACTATGTTTTATCACATTTTATCATGTCTTTACTGTAAATGTTATCATGTTTTCCGTTGTGTAAACGAATTAATGTGGAATGTTATGGATTGTTTAATTATAGCAGTAATGATATGTTTTACTCTGAGTTAAATGTGTTTATTTGTTTAAAGGCATTGGATATATGATATCTGTATGAGCTTTGTACAAATGGTGTGTACAAAATGGTATCAGAGCGCGAATAAGCCCAGAGTTTCAAAATGGGTGTGCTACAAAATGGTATCAGAGCGAGGTTTCGACACTGAGCCTAGATGGGCCAGTGGAGTGGTATTTGGACCGAGAATGCAAAGGGAAATTGGGTCTGGAGGACCAATTTCGAACCTTGGTTTGTTTCGGAGTGTCAAGTAGTTGCTTGACCGTGCTTACGAGCTCAGGAAGTATAGCGGCAAGTGAAACCGCAGCTGGTGTGGTCTATGGCCACGGGGAGACAGGTCTCTACACCAATGGTGTTAGAACCTTAGGATTTGTTCGGGAGGGAAGGCGAGCCCTCATGACCGTCAGATCTAGAAAAATGTGCGTAGGAATTAAAACTCCTTTTGAAATACACAGGAATGTGGAAATCGCGATATGCAAAATTCCTAATTGGTTAGGAACCATCTAAGTCGTCAGATCTCGGCCGAAAAACCCGTCATTCGTAGGATCTGTCAGGATATGTCCGAAGGTTAAATCTCAGAGACTAGGGGTGAAAGCTCTGAAATAGATCTAGACCATCCGAAAGATGGAGGACACGTGTCGTGAGATTTCCCATTTCGGGAAATCGAGAATTGCGATATCGAGAGTCACGAAGGAGGTCGGGAATTTTCATAGTAAAAGTCACGGGAACGATCTGAGCCATGCATCAGTTGGGACACATGGGCGAGATCAGGAGCCCATCGGCATATCGGGGTTCGGCATTTCGCGAACCCTGAAGACAAGGCACCCGAAGCATTTGAAATCGTGAAATCGTGAAATAGCAAGAAGCGACGAGGATCGTCCATTCTTGGGGACATGTGGCCGAGATCGAGGCAGTTGGGAAAGTTCTGGAAGGAGAGTCATCCATCGGGAAATCGAGGTTCGGGGAATTGTGAATCCTGAGGACATATGTGTTTCGGCATTGGAAAGTCTGAAACCCCGATAGGAGGTATGACTGTGGTCATATAAGGGGAGGTCGTGTGAACYACGAGTCTAKCCTGGAGGGCTAACGGGAGTTAGATCACATCGGCGTTTGGAAGCCCAAAACCCTGAAAGGATCGGGACTTTCCATGGTGGAAACCCCGGAGWAGTCATGGGCCATCCGATTTGAGATGGCCACGTGTTGAGAGATTACCCGTTTCGGAAAATCGGGGATTCGAGAGTTCCATTGACAAAGAAATCGAACTCTCATCATGATAATCCCAACCATACTATCGAGACGTTATCATGGGGCTAAGTTCTGATGAATGGATGAGATTCTTTCGGAGGATCTCAGAGTCTGTGATGACCGTTAGATGTGAGGAAGAGATGTCGGCTTTAAGCCGAAGCGTGAATGTGCATTAAGATAAGTAATGAGAATATCTAGACGGCGAGAGTCCACCCACCCAGATCTACGACTGAGGTTCCATTCTGGAGCCCCCTTGTTGTTCTACCTTTAGCGGTGGGGGGGGGCGGGGGGGGGGTACGGAATCAGACGTGCAACTCTCGAACGGTTGAGATTAATTCACCTTGATCGACGATGCTCAGGTGAATTCTGGACCCCCCTTGCCATTCTGCCTTTAATGAGGGGGGGGGGGTTTGGAATAGTGTGGCGTGTGAAGTGGGGCCCCTCCTGTCCTGTTGACTACCGTGTCGTATCTCCTCTCTGCCACCTGTACTCCACTTAACCGCGCGATGGGGTCCGTTCTCTTTGGAAGTGAGAGAGGTGGGACCCGATGACATCGTTACAAAGCGACATGGGCCCTCATTAACATACCACGTACCACCATAGCTGTGGGTAACCACTGAGTCATGTGGACCCGGAGAGCGGAGTAAGCCGAAATTTCGGAAGTTGGGGGGTTGGAAAGGAAAACAAGTTGAAAGTCTTGTGGGTCGAAACCCCGAAACCCGAAGTCCTGAAATTTCGAAGTGTTGAAAATGAAAGCTTCGAAAACCCAAAAAATGAAGTCCTGAAAATTGCAGAGCCGAACGAGAGCTCAGAAAACCCATTGGAATCGAAATGTCTTTTTTTCTTGTTGGTGTTAGTAATAAATGTTGTGGATTGTTTATGAAGTTTACTGGCCTGACAAACTTCGAATTTAATTGCACAGAGAGTGCGTGTGTAGAGTTCAACAAAGGCCAGGACTCCAGTTAACCAACACTGAGTATGGAGTGGGGAAGAGTGCAGATTACCCCTGAAATAGAAGATGAACAGGAAGGAAAGGATGTTAACCTGGGAGTTGAAGGATCAAATTCCAACGGGCATGGAAAATAAAAGGATAAGGAAGGACACATAATGAAAATCATTGAAAGGTTGCAAAGAGAGGCCAAGGCTCGCCGAGATGATAGCCGAAAGATTATGAAAGTCAGGGATCGGCAGGGTGAGCTAAACTTAAAATTTTTGAAGAGCCTGGAAAGAACAGAGAAGAAACTTGAGAAGGGAAGAGACTCAAGTACGATGGAGAGTCGCAAAACCCATGAAAGAAGAAGAAGGTCGAGGAGCGGTAGCCGACATATTAGTCGCTCCCAAAGACATTCTAACAGGAAGACACACAGTAGTTCAAGCCCATCCCCTACCAGAAAACATCATAAATATGGAAGGGAGGAATTGAAAGGAGAGATTAACAATATTAAGCCTCCAACATTCGATGGAGAACATAAGAAGGAGGAGGATGTCGAGACCTGGTTGTTTGGCATGAAGAAATACTTCCAACTGCAGAATCGTTCTGCCCACGCAGAAGGAAGAATTGCAATGTACCAACTGAAAGGAAAAGCATTTATGTGGTGGGATCAGTTTGTGCAGGTGCAGCACATCAGAGAGAAAGAGGTCACATGGAAGGAGTTTAAGAGGTATTTCGAGAAGAAATGCCTGACTAAAAGATACTATGACAGAAAGATGAAGGAGTTCTTCGAACTAAAGTTGGGCAGTATGACCATTGATGAGTATGAACGAAATTTTCTGGAACTACTGAAGTATGTTCCATTCATCAAGGACGAAGCTGTTAAAATTCAGAGGTATCTGAGTGGACTGCCACCTTCCATGAGTGACAAGATTCAATATGACGATCCTAAGACCATGGAAGAGACCATCAGAAAAGCGAAATGCTTGTATGAACAGCAAGGAGAAAGGCCTATCCTTCGGAAGGTCTGGGATGATCGGAGGAAATTTGAGAAGGAACAGAGGCAAAAGGGAAGCAAGCCTTCCTTTTTCAAAAACAATCCTTGGGGACAGTCATCCTTTAAAGAGCCTAGGAAGGTTGAAGGGAGTGAGCAGATGCCAAGGCCTCCACCTATAGAGTGTTGGGGCTGTAAAAGAAATCATAGGTACAGAGACTGCCCTCACAGAAAAGACAAAGCAAGAAATGTCCATACTGTTCAGCAAGTTGAAACAGTGGAGGATATGGGCAGAAGAATGCCGAGGATCTATGCAGCCCTGGACAATAAGCAATCAAAATTTCAATCACACATGATTGAAGTGGAATGTACGATCAACAAACAACCACTTGTTATTTTAATTGATTCAAGGGCTAGCCATAGTTATGTAGATCCTAAAGTGGTGTATAGTTTGCATCTAATGAGAAGCAAACATGAGAAGTCTTGGTTAGTGCAGTTAGCCACAGGGACCAAGAGGAAGGTCACTGAATTGGTTAAGTCATGTTCAGTGGACATGAAAAGAATGAGCACTAAGGCTGAATTGAACATTCTGCCTTTAGGCTCATATGATTGCTTAATTGGGATGGACGGGTTGGACCAGCACCATGCCCTTCTGGATTGTCGTAACAAGAGGTTCACATGCCTGAACGAAGAGGGAAATCAGGTAACAGTCCAAGGAATTCCCAGAGCCATGGCTGTGAGGGAAATATCATCCATGCAGCTGAAGAAATGTTACCGGAAAGGCTGTCAATTATTTGCAACTCGGGGGGAAGAAGCATCCCAAGATGTAGTATCGAATCTGGAAGACCATGAAGTACTCAAGAAGTTCAAGGATGTATTTCAGGAGGTAGTTGGACTACCTCCAAGGAGGGACATCGATTTTTCTATAAATTTGATGCCTGGAACAGCTCCAATTTCGAAAGCTCCTTATAGAATGAGTATGTCAGAGCTGAAAGAGTTGCAATTGCAGCTCAAAGAGCTACTAAAGAAAGGTTACATTCACCCCAGTGTGTCACCGTGGGGAGCCCCGGTCCTATTCGTGAAGAAGAAATATGGGACGTTGAGGCTGTGCATTGACTTTCGACAGTTGAATAGGTCACTGTCAAGAACAAGTATCCTCTGTCAAGGATTGATGATCTTTTTGATCAGTTGAAAGATGCAAAAATATTTTCAAAAATAGATCTCCAATCAGGATATCACCAAGTGAGAATAAAGGATGAGGACATCAGCAAGACCGCCTTTAGAACAAGGTATGGTCATTATGAGTTCACAGTGGTGCCGTTTGGATTGTCCAACGCGCCTGTTGTTTTCGTGTGCTTAATGAATGGGGTGTTCAGAAATTATTTGGACAAGTTTTTCATAGTCTTCCTGGATGACATCTTGGTGTATTCCAAGACAGAGGAAGAACATGAACAACACCTGAGAATGGTGTTGCAGGTGTTGAGAGAACGCCAGCTGTACACAAAATTGAGCAAGTGCTCATTTTACCAAAGGCAGATCCATTACTTGGGACATATAATATCTGAAGAAGAGATCGTTGTGGATCCTAAGAAGGTACATGCCATTCGAGAATGGCCGGTGCCAAGGAATGTGGCAGAAGTTAGATCTTTTATGGGTCTGCCAGGCTACTATAGGAGGTTTATAGCTGGATTCTCAAGGATATCCCATTCTATCACTTCCTTGCAAAGGAAGGGAAAGAAGTTCCAGTGGACTGAAGAATGTGAGAGCAGCTGCTAACCAGTGCTCCAATCCTGAAGGTTGCAGATCCAAACAAGGATTACGTAGTGTGCACAGATGCATGTAAGGAGGGGCTGGGAGGAGTTCTCATCCAAGAGGGATTTGTAATTTGTTATGAGTCCCGAAAGTTGAAGGAACATGAGAAGAATTATGCCACTCACGATTTAGAGTTGGCAGCAATCGTCCACGCCTTGAGGAAATGGAGACATT
>JASDQU011179210.1:36391-49807 GCA_032191745.1 Picea mariana | reverse complement strand
AATGACAACTCATTGATCCATCTTCATCTATGCATTCTCATCAAGGACAATACATATTATATTACATCAATCATCAATCAATCAATCCTTTGACATCAATCAATCACTTGACATCAATCAATGACATCAATCAATCAAACCATTGGCATCAATGACAACATGATCCAACACATACCTCATTAACTCCAGGAATTTGTTGACATATTTATCTATGGTGAGTTGTCCCAGCTTGACTTCATAGAACTCCTTAGTCTTTTCATCATAGTACCTTTCAGACATATACTTCTTAAAGTATTTCTCAAATTGCCTCCATGAAAGCTCCTTCTCATGGATTCCTTTCACAATTCTAAGGTCCTCCCACCAGATACAGACCTTTCCATTCAAGTTGAAAATGGTTATTCCAGCCTTCAAGTTTTCAGAGTAGTCATGGACTCTGAAGTATTTCTTTAGGCCAAGTAGCCAAGCTTTTGCTTCTTCCCCCTTTTTAATCTCCCCATCAAAAGTGGGTGGCTTAGATTTCTTAAACTCTTCAAGGTCATGGCTCTTGGAATGCTTCCTCCTCTTTCTTCTTCTCTATGAATGCGAACTAGTCTCACTGCTGGACAATTCCTTGGAGTTGTCACCTACCTCACTAGAGGATTCTCCAGATGAATCCTTGATGTTAGCATGCCTCTTGGCTCCATGTTGGGCCTTCTTTGAGGTGCTTCTTCTTATATTGCTACTTTCAGGGCCATGTTTTTGTATCTCAGGTGGACTCTAGGTTTTCTTGGACTAATGTCTATCCACATTACTCGTTGTTGGCCCATGCTGCAGCTACCTCTGTATATCTGACAAGCTTTGCAGCAAAACTACATTTATTTCATATTGTTTTTCTTGTTATTTTATAAGCCTCTCATTATCTGCTTTAAAGCTTTGTAATTCTGCCATGAGGCTTCTTACAGTTTCAGCCAAATTCGAAGGGGTTTCCACCACTCTCCTTTCATCACTCTTCTTCTCTATTATGGGAGCTCTCTCCCATCTCATGATGTGTTACCATTTCTTTATGCGATAGTTTTCCTTGTTGTCCACTGACTGGTTAAGTGTTGATAACAAAATTTCTGTTAGTTAATTATCCACTAATTTATGAACAACAAATGTAATTATTTTGTAAGATGAAATCAGCTTCATCATTTAGCACATAACAACAACATACAGTTTAGATTTAAACAAATAACAACAACAGAATGTCCTAACCCTCTTTTCAATAGTAAAAATTTTAATAAGCTCTTATGGATAGGGTAGGGTGCCCTCCCCCTTAAAAGTTTTTCCAAGAAAATTTATTCGACTCTTTCCTGAGCCCAAGCAGGCCAAGTGTTGTTGCCTGCTCTGATACCACTCTGTAAGACACCTGACCCCCTAAGTACTTTCTAAGGGATGGGGTATCAAATTTTGCAGTTCATTTCCTTAGACTCAAACCCTGATTAAAGGCTTCCATCGTCTTTTGCTCATCAAGAGCTTTCCAACGACTGAATCCATGCTCAAATCTGAGCCCTAGACCAAAAGTTACGGCTTCCTAAAGTTCCAAACCTTGCTGTCGAAGCCCCCTCATGCCCACGTGGCACCCATATGGTAATTTTATCCACTGAGGTCCCAACCTATCGGCATATCATCTCCTATGGGTTTATTGCACTCAGCACCTCTTAACAATCTTTCGATAGTCGATATTTCGGGGGCCCTAGCGCACCGGGAATATCGAAATATTGGCCCCCCGGGTAAACCAATATCCTTACCAACCTCAAGTGCCCAAGTCAGTAGTCTAATTGGCACTTAGGACGCACAGCCCTACTAAGACTTGCTACTTGATTCAAGTTTCCAAATCACTCTAACACATGCCCAATAGCCACTTGACATGTGGACCAACCACGACATGCCACGTCATCATAGAACACAATTGCTCACCCAACCAGGTGTTGACACCTTGCCATTTCTTATACTCTTATTAAGTTAATAAATCAATATTACCTTGAAATCCCACTACTTAGGATTAATTTATTTTAATCCACATTATGGATAATCAATCTTCATTAACTTAATATCTCGCATAATGATGTTGTTGATTTAAGCTAAGTTTAATGGCCCAGTAAATACCAAGGATTTACTTTACCCCGAGAGTATTACCTACCGCCAGTGTTACAAGAACCGAACGCGGAACCGGTAAAACTGGCCGGTCCAACTGGTTCTGAGCCTCCACCGGTCCGAACCGCCCCATCAAACCGCCCCTAACCAGTTCCGTACGGAACCGTTTTTTTAGCCTGAACCGGCCGGTTCCGTGAAGATGACCCGTGGGTGGAAAAGTAGGGGGGATTTAGATTTTTTTTAAAATTTAGGGTTGGGATTCACATTTTTTTTTAAATTTAAGGTTTTTTTTTTAAACTTTACAAATTTGTGTATAATGGTTTGGATTCACATGGATACACATGAATATGTATTTGTTTTTCAAAATTTGAATATTTTATGTATTTTTAGTGACTATTTTTTTTCTGATTTTTTCCCGGTTTCGGTTTGGTTCCGGTTTTTTGGGTTGACCGGTCTGGTTCTAGTAACTTTTCCTACTGCACATGTCTTAATGTCATTTCCCAAGCCACGACGACCAAGTGAAGTTATATATTATCATTTTATTTAAAACATTTCATATTATGCTCACTTCATTTAATTCGGCACCCGAGAATTTCACGCAGCATGTAAGATTTATCATCTCCATCCCCCGATGCCCGATGGCCAAGTTATATGTTAATATTTTATTTAAGACATTTTATATTATGTTCAAAGATTTACCATCTCCATTCCTCGATGCCCAACGGCCAAGTGAGGTTATATATTATTATTTTATTCAAAACATTTTGTATCATGCTCACTTTATTTAATCGACACCCGGGATTTCATGTGGCACGTGAGATTTACCATCTCCATTCCTCGATGCTCGAAGGCCAAGTGAAGTCAAATATTAATAATTATTGAAAATCTATATTATCCTTATTTTATTAAGGAGCCATCAACGATCTCTCATAACAAATGCACATTACAAATTTGATCTCACAATGCCCGAAAACTATAGCTTTGGATTTAAAATAATACCAGCATAGACCCATCTTAACTCCAGTTCTACAAAGCGTCGAGAGGGATCAAATCTCTTGAGGTGCAAACCCTTCATCCTTAACCTGTTTTAGAGTGCAAAAGGTTAGAGCCGACATATACAATTTTCATATTACTTAATTTCTTTTTATTATTATTTAAGAGTGACATGTGTCAGCTCCACGTTGAATTTAGGCACAGAATCACACATCGACCTAATATTGAGTTGTAGAATGTGCCTCTCGACGCAATTATTCTATATTATTTTCCATTTCATTCGTCAGCCACCGAAGATCTCAAGTAACAAATGCCCATTACAAAACTCGATCTCCTAATGCCCAATGGCTATGGTTTTGATTATTTAAGGATATTATTTATATTTTGTCTAATTTTATTCATCGGCCATCGAGGATCTCACATAATAAATGTACCTTACAACTTGCCCTCGACCTCCTGGTGCATAGTCATTAATATTATTGTTGGAGAAAGGGAAATAATTCCCAGGTAATTTAAATAATACCAATTATATAAAATCTCACAAGTTATAAAACTTGCCTCTGTGCAATATGAGAACCCAAGTGACTCATTAATTAATAGAATTTACTATTTTTCCCAGAAGGAGACAATCAGAGCTTCTCCACTCCACTTCAGATTTCTCTCTTTGGCGTTGTTTTATTTACAATTTGATTTATGTACAATATTAAGTTTTGCATATACACATATATTTCTTATTCTTACATACTTGTAGCTATATGTAAAAAGAACAAACTTACTCTTTTACACTATGAAGAAGGAGAATGTATAAATAGGATTTTAATTCTAGAATGAAGAAATTAAACAATATATATATATAAATTTCTTCATTCTAGAATTAAAATCCTATTTATACATTCTCCTTCTTCATAGTGTAAAAGAGTAAGTTTGTTCTTTTTACTGTGTTTTACCTCTCACCATAATTTAAGGAAGTTTTGTCCCAAGAAAAAAAAACCCGCACAGTAAATTCTAAATTTCTACAAGAATTTACAGCCCACCACAAATTAAGGAATTCTTTCCTAAATCTTAAGGAATGTAATGCCATACATAGCTACACCATATGAAAATGTCAAATTTGCCATATTCTTCAAAACACAATTGAATATAAATGCTTATAAATACCCAAATAAAACTTATGAGCTTTGGTAATTTAACTCAATTAGGAATTTGTATATGTATTTCCTATTCTTTTTCTAATATCTCCTTATAATAACTTTTTGGCCTCTTTCAATACTTGGCTTATTCTCCTAAGGCCCAAACATAGATCTGATATCCTCTCAATTTCTGGTATAAAGACTTCATGAGCTTAAGGTAAAACATTCTTATGTAGAAATCAAACCTTTTCCTTTTCAGATGTTCTGTGAAGATTCTGACTGTTCAATCTTCACTACTAGCACACTAAATAGACTGTAATTTCTCAATCAGCCACAACATTCACTCGCAACAGCCTTTTTAAAACACGGGCAGTCAACAAGTGAAGTTATCAACAAAAATAAAATTCAGTTGTAATATTCTCTTAATTACACATAAATTTCTCAGGCCATCTTTAGCAGAAAACTGAAATTCACACTGATCTTAAAGTTAAAACACATTCTACAATATTTTTGAACTGAACATTTGCAAAGATTAGGCAAAGATACACTTATCTGAAAGTCAGGAAGTGTTGGCACATGCTGAAGGGTGTGCCACTTTCCACCCAACCATAGGCACAGCTGCACCAATTATCTCTACAGCTGGCCACCTCCTAGCCAAAGTATGATGCCATGAGAGAAAATTATTTTACTTAGCATATGAGAAAAGATGAAGGTTACTCTCCTTCACCTACAGAAACTTAGCAAGTCAAGTCTTCAATCCACCAAGCAAGGGAGCCTGCTCTTGCCTCAAAGAGCCACATCAGCTAACATACACAACACAAGGGAGGCCTTTCACTTCAGCTGTTCCTCAGCGCCTTCATGTTTGCTCAGCCAATCACTCAAATATTTGCAGCCCCATTTATCAGCTTGATTTGAAGACAGTTTCCAGTGCTTCCTGCACCCAGAAAATGTATTCTTCACTTCACTTTGTTTGCTAAGAACCAGAAGAGTTTCTCACACTCTTCTCCACTCAGATTTGGTCTCTAGACTCCATTGTGTGTGTCCCCTCCCTTCTCTGCCCACGATTTTTCTCTTTTTCTTGCCTTCTACAGCAAGATTTTGTGGGTCAAATCCCCCAATTTGTGGGTCAAATCAGAAACTTCCAGATGGGTGCTTTACCCATTCTCTCATTGGTTTCTGAGGAGGACCACCCAACCACCAGTTTGACTGGTAAATAATTTTTTTGGGTCGGGGAACAGTTCTAGTTTTGAACATTTTTAATTCAACAGAGTACTGCCTGGCCAGGGTCATCTCAACCAGTCCCTCAGCAATGATTCAACATTTTCCTTTTTATATTAATAACAGAAATATTTACATCACATTATTTAGCAAAGGTTCATCATCTTTCAAAATTCACACATAACAGGTCTATCAAGAGTTTTTGGCAATAATAACGATTATATTTACAAACTGGGGGAAACAGGGGTATTACAGATGCCCATGTGGCTGCCTTCAAAGGAGTGATTGAAGAATTAGGGGTTGAACATTTGGATGTTGTGTTGAAGTTATTTGAATTATCATTAGAAGAAGATGCTAGAACGTACTGTAAAAATTTGGATTATGCTAGCATTAATAACTGGGATGATTCCGGAAAGGCTTTCTTAAAATATTGGGAAGTAAAGAAAGATAAGAAGATGTTGTTGACTGAGATTTAGGAATTCAAGAAGGATGGAGAATGAGACAGAAAGATAATTCAATCAAAGGTTTCACAAACTCGTATTGAAACTTCCCAAGGACGTTAAACCTCCAGATATTGTCATTCTCCTTTATTATGTGAATGCTTTTGAGGTAAGTTTTGGTTTCTTGCATAGAAACAAAACCCCAAATGATTTGAAAGAATCCCAAGAAATGGCTGAGAAGATCGAGGGCAATCTTGTAGCCTCAAGTAAAGTGGATTTGTTTGGTTCATCTAGGGCATCAACTTCTAAAGCTGAAATGAAGCCAAGGGCAATGAATTCTAATGATCCAACAAAGAAAATGACAACAACTATACAAAACATGGGCAACCAAGCGGTTCGTTTGGAAATAGGACAACAAAACCATATGTAGTCGAGGCCTAACTTTCAAAGCAGAAGAAGTTTTAGGTTTGACAGAAACTGAAGAATGGAAGATCCGAAGACCCCTTCCTTTGGAACTAACAAATTGGGTAAAAGATAAAGATCTTTATTGGTGAAGACCTTGTAATGAACCTCATGGAAAACAAACATGTTTGTTTTTCAAATCCATGGTCACACCCACAAAGAACACTGCAAGTGAAGGTAATCTTGATTCCACTGATGATGTCAATTATATTAACGGTGGTGCTGATATTCATACATTAAAAGACAAATTTTTTACCATGCCTTGAGAGTTTATGGCTGAAAAAAAAATGGGAGCATACAAACACGTAGACTGTTGGGCATTTTTGGTCAAAAACCTTGCCTGTAGAAGATTATGGCTATTGTAGAAAAATCGGTGAAGACATATGCTCACAGAAATCAACAAACCAGTCAAGGGACCAGAAGCTTTCCACCACATAAATTTGGGGAAAAGGATAGATTCTTGAGCACAAAAAATCAGGGTAAAGGTTGTAATTCTCCACCCCTTAAAGTTGTCCCAAATCAGCCAAATCGGCAGCCACTGCAGCCAAATGAAGGTACACGGGTTGCTTCAGTGCTTAATGTGGGGCTTGCTAATGAGTTATCCAAAATGAAAGTTCCCTCTCATGGAACTCATCAAAATTCCAGCTTATAGGGGAAAGTCAAGATGCTATATTAGGATTTTATGAAGCTGAAAATAAACTTGTGAAATGCCAAGGTATGAATCAAGGGGGAAGGAGGTTTGTTATAGAGTTTTCCCTGAAAATTATCTTTCTTGAAAGGCTTCTTTCCATTGTCTCCTTTCTGCTGATTAGCCTGTTGGGTAGATTGTTTTGTCTTGTTAGGACCAGCAATTCACTGAGATTTCTTTCGCAAGGTCGACCAATCGATTTGGTTGAGAAAAATCTTTTCCCTCTGAATTTTGCCCCAAGCTTGATAGTATAGTGGAAAGCTTCTACAAGGGTGTCATAGTAAGGAATTCCATCCCTTGTTGGATATAAGGAGATAAACCACTGATATACTTTAAAACAAGTAACTTGCTCTTCCTCCCTAATTCCAAGTTGAGCCATTAGTTGGTGGAATTCGTCAATATAACTCTATACAATTTGATCTTTCCATTGTCTTAATTATTGCCATTTCATATACTGCTGTTCCATGTACTTGGGTGGATAAAATTCTTTCCTAATGTGATCAACGAGTTTCTTCCATGTGTCAATGCCAAATGGAGTCTGCACTCATCCTATTTAGTCGAAATATTTTCCCGCCAACAGTGTACAAAAGTCAATATTTTCAAGGATGCTATGGTGATCACCTCAGCCTCGGAAAGCTTATTGAAAAAAAAGTACAACTGTAATTGTTGTATCCAATTGTCTACTGATTCTGCATCAATTTTTCCTTCTAGATTAAGAATGTCTAGATTCATTTAAACCTTGAAGAGGCTAACCCTGTCAAAGATGATTCATGTTGAGTTGCTAGTCAAAGTAAAACTCATGGTACTAGAAAGTCAAGTAAGGATTTCATCGAAATGCTCATACAGCTCTTCTCTCTGTCGAGCAAGCACTCATTCCATGAGTTTCTCAATCTCATTAGAAGTGTTCATGTTTTCTCTTTCAAATACCACTCTAGATCTAGGGATTCAAGCAAATAGATACTCAAAATTCAAAGGCAAAGGCAAGTTAAACAATTGTGTCTTCAAGTATGTTTGAACAGGCATAGGGTTGCTAACTATGCAGTTAGTGTTTAGCAAGGCTTTAAGCGTTACAGTCTAATGATGAAGCCGTTAGTAGAAACTGCACTCTACTACCAATGATCCATGTCACCTAAGTGAGAACAGGGGGCAACAAAGTGGGCTAAAGAAATCAAGCTTTGTTATGACAAAAGCATGTAAAAGTTAGACTATCTATGAAAACCAAATGCACAACAACCAAATAGAATCAACTAAAACAATAAAAATGTTGACTTTCTATAACTCAGCAACAGAATATTATGCCAATAATTTTTTCTAACCAAAATTTACTCAATGCTGATATAAACTCAGAAAATTATGCAAACATATTACAGCTGAGTTATAAACCAAAATAGCAATACAGAAACTAACAGAAAACCAAGCACATAATAAACATGGACACCAGAAATACTCTGGAAACCCCAGTGTGGGGAAAACCAGCAAAAAGAGGCTTTTATTGGGCTTGCAAGAGAGAAATTACAGGAGCAGAAATTTCCAAGCAACTTTCCTCTGTCCTTCTTGTTGAATTTAAACTTTAAAGCAGCTGCAAGAGCCATTCTCCGGGAGGATGGCAGAGACCCTAGCCGAGATCTAGGGCCCCCAGTGCACTCCTGGGGTTTTTGGTCTGGGACCAAACAGTCAGTGCCATGGCAAAAGACCCTTGTTATGGCCCCCAGTAGATAACTGGGGTTCTTGGTATGGGACCAAGCAGTAAAGACCCTTGAAAGGGCCCCCAGTATATGACTGGGGTTCTTGGTCTGGGACCAAGCAATTAAAGTCCCTAGATCTATCTAGGGCCCCTGGACATGTTCCAGGGTACCCATGCCTGGGGCATAGGTTGATCCTTGGTCTTGTACCTTGGTGGATAAGACCCCAGAAATATTATGGGGCAACCTGGTCCTTGATCAGATGTTTGTTGGTGTATGACCCCTCTTTGAAGGTGGGCATGACCACATGAGGGATGTATCCCATATGCAATGATGATAAAGTTAAAAAGGTCACCTTGAGAATTATAAGGACATGTGTAAACCTCTCCTAAACCCTCCACCCTTGGTTTTGCTGGGCTTGAGTTTGTCTGGGGTTTGTTTGTAATTTTTAGGGGTTAATAAAAAAAATAATTAATTAATAGAAATTGAAAATATATTTAATTAATATTTTTATTAATTAAATATATTATTTTTATTATTATTTCTTTTATTTTACCCTCACCCAAAAGTATAAATAAAGACCCCTCCCTCTTCATTTTTACATTCATTATTCCTCTCTCATAAATGTGGCGGATTGCTCTCCTTGCAACAGTGCAACCTCCTTGCCACAGTTTCAGCCTCCTTGCATCAGATTAGCGGCTCCTTTTAGCAGCAGTCTTTCAATCCTTTTCTTTTGTGGCTGAGCTTATTCCAGGTCCTTGCTGATTGTTTGTTGCTGCTATGAGTTTAGGGAGTGTCTTCTACTGAGAACTCTGATGTTGCTGCCCTCTGTGATCACTACCAGCCAACAAACCCTCTTCTCAGTCTGTCGTCCCCTATCTGAATGTCTTGTGAGGGCCGCGGCACCCTAAGTAAGGTGGCTGGGCCATCCTTAAGACAGTGTTCCCTCCTCCTAGCTGATCTATTCTTGAATGAGGGTTTGTAGGGTGCTCTCTTCGTAAACTTGTGGAAAGTTCTGGTGGAGGTTTATCTGTCCTATAATTCTCTTTGACAAGAGATCTTACCCATGAGGTAGATCCATGATCTTCGACTTTTTCTGAGCATATATTCAGTGGCTATTTATCTCTTGTGTGAGGCATGAACTCCTTCTGTGATCAGAGGTAAGACATCAAGGTAAGTTACTTATCCAGATTTCAATTATTTAGATCTGCTTGTTCTTTAAATTCTGAAGTCTATCACTGTTCTGAAATCTATCACTGTTTAGATCTGCATGTTACTCAATTCTAAAGCTTGGTTCTGTATGATTTTAGATCTGAAGTTTTCCTGTGTTTAAATCTATATGTTTTAGATCTATATGTTTTCCTGTGTTTAGATCTATATGTTTTAGATCTGAAGTTTTCCTGTGATTAGATCTGTTCTTTGAGATCTATATCAGATCTAGTAATTTGATCTGTTCTTTAGTTAGATCTGTTTCAAATCCATGCTTGAATATGTTCTTTAACTTAAGTTTATATCAAAACTAGTATTGCTTTGACTAGTCCAGATCTAATCCTATGATTTTTACTTACTAAGAAATAATTTTTGATTGTTTCTCTGGTTTGTTTTTCCTAAGTTTAACAGTACAGTATTATATTGGTTTACTGTTCTAAGGATGTGATTTAGTGGTTCTTCTAACTGAAATTTTAAACAGACATTTCCTCTTCTGCCTTACTTCCTTAATTCTAACATGGTTTCAAAGCTTAGGGTGTGAACAGAGCTCAAGGATAGAAACTTGAGCCTGCACAGATCCTTTTTTGTTAAGATTGTCTTGCAGATCAGAGCATGGCTTCCTCATCAGTTAAAGCTGAAGACAGACTTGTAGGGGTTGCAAACTTCAATGCTTGGAAATACAGAATAGTGAACATTCTTGAAGAGAATGATCTAAAAGAGTTGATCTCTAGGGAGATTGAAGAACCCACCTCAAACATAGCCAGGGCAGCATACAAAAGGAAACAAACCAAGGCTAAAAGAATCATTTTTTATTCTATCAAGGACAACATGATGCCCATCATTGGTCATCTAAGGACTGCCAAAGATTGTTTTGATGCCTTGACAAACCTCTATGAAAAGAAGGCACCAACTCAGAAAAGAAATTTGAAGAAACAATTACGAACTTTGAAAATGGAAAAAGATGATACAGTTGTTACCTTCTTCTCCAAGATTGCTCAAATCAAAGATCAGCTTATTGCAATAGGAGTTCCTATAGATGATGATGACCTTGTTCAAATAGCATTTGATGGACTTCCTGATTCTTGGGGAGTTTTTCTTGCATCCGTAAATGGAAGAGAATCCCAACCTAATTTTGAAAGATTGTGGCATGACTGTTTAGAAGAAGAAGGAAGACTAAACAACAAAAATGATCATTCAATTCTAAAAGATCATGCCCTTGCAGCAAAGACCAAAAAATGGAAGAAGTTCCCTAAATCAAAAGGCAAAGGTAAGAAACCCCAAGGTAAGCTATGTCATCTCAATCCTCATTTATCTAAAATTAAATGTTTCAACTGCAATAAGCTAGGACATTATGCAAGAGATTGCGGGAATCCTCCCTCTCAGCAGAAAAGAAGAGGAAGATGCCAAGCCTCAGTTGCCACTGAAGAGGCTAAACCTCAAAAGGAGCCTCAAAGAAGACAAACCAGGGCTGCCACCAAAGAGAAAGAACAACAAAGGGAATATTATCTTATCTCAGCTCTTTCCGACACTATTACCAAGTCAGAGGAGATTTGGTTAATAGAAAGTGGTGCTTCCAAACACATGACAAGCTTCAAACAAAATCTTGCAAACTATCAAGGCAAAGGTAGAACTAGGTGATGATGGCACCTCTGACATAAAAGGTTTTGGATCTACCTCTTTCCGATTTCACTGAGGTAATATCTTTCACATTCATGAAATTCTTTATGTTCCTGGTCTAAAGAAAAATCTAATCTCTGTTCCACTTTTAGAAAGTAAAGGTTACTCGGTAGCTTTCTCCAAAGGGAAGGCCCTCTTGTGGTCCTCAAATGAAGATATAAACACTACTATAACTATTGGAACTCGTGAGAGTGGAATTTATAAAATTTCAGGTCAGGTTGTTCAAACTCTAGTGCACGAGACGGTAAATCCCTGCGAGCTTTGGCACAGAAGATTTGGACATCTCAACTACAATGCACTTCCAGGTTTGCAAAAGATGGTGACAGGGATGCCAGTATATTCTGTTGAGCATGATAATGCTTGTAGAGGTTGTGCACTTGATAATACAAAGAAACCCTATCCTCTCAGTAATAGAAATCAAATGGAATTTTGGATCTAATTCATTCTGATCTTTGTGGGCCCATGACTGCACCGTCCATGAATGGTTGTATTTATTATATCATTTTTATTGATGATTGTTCTCGTAAAACTTGGATTTGTTTTTTAAAAACTAAAGATGAATCTTTTAGCAGATTTCAAGATTTCAAGAATCTTGTTGAAAATCAAATAGGCAGACACATCCGAGTTTTCAGGACAGATAATGGTAAAGAATTTGACTCCTTCAAATACGATGAACTCTGTCGGGCTTCTGGAATTAAGAAGGAGCTAATTGTGTTGTACAACCCCCAGCAGAATGGGGTTGCTGAAAGAAAGAATAGAACTATCTGTGAAGCAGCCAGGGCCAAGATGTATGACCAAAACTTACCTTTATCACTTTGGGCCGAAGCTGCCAGTACTGCAGTCTACATTCAGAATATATGTCCACACAAAGCCCTTGAAGCGAAAACTCCTGAAAAAGTTTTCACCGAGATTAAGCCCTCAGTTGATCACTTAAGAATCTTTAGCAGTCCAGTCTATATTCACATTCCAAAAGAGAAGAGGACTAAGCTAGAGCCCTCCGGAAAGAAAGGAACTTTTGTGGGATACAGTGAAACCTCAAAAGCTTACAAGATTTATATCCCAAGTCAAAAGTTCATCGAAGTCAGCAGAGACGTGGCTTTTCATGAAGAAACAGCTTTTCGTTGGGCCAGAGAACTTCCATGTGGTTCAGAAGAGCGGGAAGCTCCATCACTTGATTCTCCAGATTCTCCTCTTCCAGATGAGCAGAGGGAGGAAACCTCAGAACTTCCAGTGGACCCCTCAAGGGATACTATTGAGTTTCCAATGGAGATACCTCCTGTTAAAAGGAAACCAGCCTAGTGTCGGGAAATATTGAAAGAAACAGAAAAGCATTCAACTCCTAAGGGCACCTTCAGAGAAAGCAAGAAACCAGATAAGTACTCTGGTCTCATAGCTAATTTAAATACTGTGATTGATTCAGAACCTTCCACATTTGTAGAAGCCTCCAAACATAAAGTGTGGAAAGATGTTATGAATGAAGAATATGACTCTATTCTAAAGAATGATGTATGGACCGTAGTTCCTAGAACTCATGGCAAATCAGTAGTCACTTCAAAATGGCTTTATAAGATAAAGCATGCAGCAGATGGCAGTATTGAGAAATACAAAGCGAGATTCGTGGCTCGTGGTTTCTCTCAGAAAGAAGGAATTGACTACGACGAGATTTTTGCTCCAATTGCCAAATATACTTCAATAAGGATTATTATCTCTCTTGCAGCAGTTTTTGGTTGGAAACTTCACCAAATGGACGTTAAGACTGCTTTTCTTAACGGTGAAGTTGAACAAGAAGTATACATCGAGCA
>JASDQU011179210.1:6226-23484 GCA_032191745.1 Picea mariana | reverse complement strand
GTTTTTGTTCTTGAAACCCTTAAGCTTGGTGGCTTGAAAGTTCCTTCAACCTTTGGCATATAAGATCTTTTGTAGATCCATGAACTGAACCTTTGTCTGAGCATAACATTCAGGACCTATCTCTATTGTGGTTACAGTGTTTTCTTCTGAGGTAGGTTGTTGTACCAGGTATGTCCCCTACTTGTTTCTCCTTGAGTTAGATCTGATCTTATAATAGATTTGTTTATGCTCTTTGTAAATTGATTAAGCAGAGTTTTAGAGCTGTGCCACATAGATCTACTATTGCATTTAAAGAGCTGTTCATTTGAATATATAGATCTGCTGTTATCTTTAATTTGAAACTTGTTTATTATTTAGATCTATTCTTAACTGCTTAAAGGACTAATGTCAGATCTGAGAAAAGTTCTGAGTTCTTCTCTTTCTGCTGCTACTGTATATTATAGATCTATCCTTTATATGCTCTGATCTTAGTTTAAGCTACAGATCTAAGTTGTCCTTGCATTAAAAATAAAAAGAGACTGTTGTTTTTCATTTTTACCCTAAATCTAACATGAATGAAAGTCTCTAAGCAACTGACTCTCTCGTAGATCAAGCCCACTCTAAGTCTGCATGCTCCCTCTGAAGCTTGACTCCCTCTGAGGCTATATAGTCTTCGGAATCATATGCTCCCTCTGCGTTGACCTCCTCTTCTTCTTCATTACATGGATGTGCACAACTATATACAGTGACCCTACAAATGATATGTCTTCTACTATGACCAACACACATCCATCATATATTCGATGTCATACGGCTAACCATGTTGATTTTCTAGTGTTAAATTAGACAAGCACAATTTTCCTCTAGTGGTAATTACTTCCAATGATATACGATATTACTTCAGTAAACTCGAGAACATCACTAAGTAATTACACTCAAAAAATTTCAACTACTTAGAAACTTCGATCTCTTCCTTAGATCACTTCCCACGTGTGAGAGAGAAAAAATATGTGTGTCTATTGTTGTGTCTTTAAATTGATCCAAAGAGACACGTCTCTTTGAAAATTTAATTTAATTTTCTTTCTTATAAATAGTTGGAGAATACCTCCCGTAACTACCCAAAGATTAACATTAATTTGGTTATAATCCATCCACATAGTATTTGACTTTGATAAATTGTTCCTCCATAATTCATGTGATTCTTTGCATAAATTTAGGTAAAAGTAAATAAGCAGTAGATTCTTCATATTTAGGTAATTAGATATTTTTACTAGAAATTATTGCCCACCATAATTTATGGAATTCTTTCAATAATTTACGTAGGAGTAAAAGCTAAATATGTTGTACATAGAGATTGTAACAACCCCATAAATTTAACACTCACAACACTTTACTCTACTCTCATTTTCCTGGGCCCTCCCATGAGGGAGTCAAGCTCAATCCCGCTCTGATACCATGTTGAATTTTTATATGAGATAATATTGTATATGAGATGATATGATAGATTCATTATTACAATGATGAATGTGCCGAATATATAGAGAACCTAAAGGCACATATGGTGACCATCCATGAAAGGATGCGTCTCTAATAACTATTTATTATTATTATTATTATATATATTAATATTATTATTAATAATTAATAATTATATTATTAATTATTAATCTGGGAGAATGTCTTCTCGATGTTGTCCAAACATCAACAGTTATAAATGACGCTTGGGTGCCCAACCCGTTGCGTTTCAGTCACAAAAATGAATGTAGAATATCAACAGACTTTTTGCTAGCTGTCAACTAGAGGAGAAGACACATGTTGCCACGCCGATGGCATTTGCTTAGTTGTTTTCCCACTGTTCAAAATGTCATCTAACATGTAGGTCAAGTCATCAAGTGTTGTCTAACAGGTATGATGATTGATCCTTGACAAAATATGCACAAATCGACTAAGTCGAGGATCAACTAAGCAATCAACTCTATAGTCGACTATGATCCGACCAAGAAGTCAACTGAGGACTATCCATGAGTCGATTTGTTGCCAGTCGAATATTGTGATGGATCAAAAAAGAAATTGGCAAGTGAGTTTGACATGTAGGGCATAGGCTTGATGCACTATTTTTTGGGTCTAGAGGTTAGGCAGGGTTCCAAGGAAGTCTTCCTTGGATAGGGGAAGTATGCATTAGAGATTTTGAAGACATTTCAATTGAGGGATTGCAAACCTCTAGCCACTTCTATGGTCCAAATCTGAAGTCATCTATTGATTTGGATTTAGATTTGGTAGATCCTTCTTTATACAAGCAGTGGATTGGTTCACTTATGACGTAGTGAATACCAAACCTCATATTTGTTTTGCAGTGAACACGTTGAGCCAATTCAGTATTAAACCACAGCAAATTCACTGGAGGGCTACAAAACACGTGCTTAGATACTTGAACAGCACAATTCATTATGGCCTCAAGTACGATAGAAATGGTGGTTTTTTGTTGCATAGTTTATTGATTCTCATTTGGCAGGTTATGTGAGTGATAAGAGGAGCACCTCAAGGTGTTGTTTCGGTTTCGATTCAAGAGCTATATCCTGGTACAGCAAGAAACAGTGTTTAGTTGCACTCAGTTTTTTGCCTATGCAAGCTACATAAACTGGAGTCAGTTTGTTAAAACTATCTATGCAAATTTTGAGAGAGATACTCACTATTTGGGGCGGCCTACCAAGTTACACCAAACAGGCTCAGTCAAAGACTTTATGGCAGCCTTTGAGCAATTAGCCATCCGTACAGAGAACTTAACAGATTCTTTCTATAAAGAATGTTTTATTAGTGGCCTCAAGGAGGAGATTCAAGCAGAAGTCAGAATGCAGTGTCGTGCTTCATGGTTGGAAGCGACTCAAAGGGCCCTAGAAGCAGAGACGGTGATCAATGCACAAACAAAAAGACCAACCTTCATTCTAGTTGAAGCAAGGGGTTAACTCAACTAGTTGTTACCAATGTTGTTGGGCATTTGGCTGTCCGTGCCAGCAGGTGCCCGATTCAAATCCCATTGTGTGAGGCACACTAGTCTACATTGACAGGTTTACTAGGGATGCCATCACGAATGTGGGGAAACATCCTTTGGGTTTTCCTTGAAAAAAAAAGTGCTGCTAGTTGTGAGGATAACTGACTTCGCAAACTATTAGCAAAGTTGATCGACAAGATGTTGGAGCCCACAGTTGTTTACTTGACAATCAAAGTTGCATCAAGCTCTCTGAGAATCTAATATTTCATGATTGCTCCAAGCATGCTAAGATCTGGTATCACTTCGATAGAAACAAAGTTCAGAGCAGAGCAGTTGTCTTGAAATATGTTCCTTCAGATTCACAAGTTGTTGACATTTTGACAAAGCCCCTGGATGAGGGGAAGTTTGAGATGTTGAGTGAGAGACTCGGCATCGTGGAAAACACCTTCCTCACAAAGACGGAGTGTTAGAAAGTACATGTTGATCCTTGGTTGTTCTCCACAGCAGATGGCGTGTTCCAGCAGTGGGGTAACAGGTCAGAGGAGAGGCACAGCTGTTAAGGAAGAAGCATGGCGCACAGCAGTCCTCTAGCTGTGCATACACTGTTCTTAGGACTTCAAGAATTAACTGTTGTTCTAAATTTGAAGTTCCAGAATTAAGAGTTATTGCTGTCTGAAATTAGTTTTTGTTTTCAGAATAGGTGTTTTTCTATTTAAGTTTGACTTTGTTAGAATTAGGAATTTCAAATTTAGGATAGAAGGTGGTGATCTCAAGTTTATAGTGGGGCACCTTGCATGCAGGTGTACTGTTCTGTTTTTGGCACAGATCTCTAGAAGGCCCAGTGCATGCTTTGCATACACGCTGGGCAGTCCTCTCTAGGTTCCTTGGATAGGCTTTATAGCATGTAACCCTTGGCCTTTCTTCATTATAAAAGAAGGAAAGGACCTCTGTTATAGGTATTCACTTTTATCAGCAGTATGTAGATTTTTTTTTCCTTAGTTAATAAAGAAAACAGCAGAAGATTTTCTAAATTTTCTGTTCTGCAAGTTTCTTTTAGTTTGCTGGTCATATTTTTCAATTTGTATGTGTGTTCAGATCTAGCAGTAACAGCAGTTTTGAGAGTTAGTTAAGTTTCCAGCTGTTTAAGTTTTTTTATTCTGTTGATCTGATCACCATGCACTGAAATTTTAACAGTATTAACCAATCAAATGCTGAGAATACTTCACATATTTTGGATCAATTTTTTTGTGGCAGCTTATGCCATATTCTTTCTAGAAATTGTTATCACGTGGATAGCCCATCCACGAGATGACAGTGATTTCTTATCATAGCTGAACCCAGAAATTCAGTTCTTCTTTAGCTGTAATTATCAGTGATGATGGAGATCAGATTAACCTGCAAATACAACTTGTTCAGAATTCCTATCTCTCACCGAACGGCTTGCTGCCCATTCTGCTTAGCAACGATGAATTGGTTGGCCATGTTGTCCTCGTTGTAGGTGAGGAGTGACTCTTGAAAGAGGACACTGGTGTTGAACTATGTGAGATAACTCTTCTTGATGTGGCTCACCCCGGATGCAGTATCATGGCTTTCTGATTCACGTTCGTAGGCAGGTGGGCTTAATGCCTTTGTACGTTGACAGGAGCAATATCCTTTGATGTGTTTGTGCAATCTCTTAGTACATTAGAAACGCATCGTCAGCTATGCGCGTTGGATGTTAACGCTTCAAGCTCCACTTTGTGCCTTTGATGGGTTTACCTGGAAATGGACTGTTCGTTATCGGTACAAAATTACCGATAAAAGTATCCAATGCTTTCAATTTATTGAGTGTATTAAAACAATCTTTGCTCCAAAATTGGAGAACTTTACATTAAGATAATAAATTTTTATGTTCAAAATGTTTGCTCCTAACTTCAAAAGAAAAGTTGGGTACTAAAAGTTCCTCTCATAACTGTAGTACTCACAGGCTAAAAAAAAATTTTAAATCTTCAGACTGTTCAGTAATAGTTTTAATACTGAAATTGCAAAAGCTGTATTGTAATGAGAATTAAACTTTAACTTAAATAGTAGAGGAAAAAATGCTTAGCCAAGAATATCATAATTCTCCGTAATTTATAACTTTTACTCAAAAGCCTTTTCATTTAACATGTTACATTTTTGGTAGTATTTTAATGCTGAAATTGTAGTTCTACATGGCTGGGCATTAAACTGTACCCAGTGCCATAATGATATGTCTTTTAAAAGTAAAAAGAAGAGCTAATTAGCCCACAGAACTCCAGAAATCTTTGCTTCTGTTTTTTTCACACAATTTACCAAAACTTCCAAATTCGACTATGTATATAATCCAATTCCTGTAGTACACCCAATTGCTAAAATTGGGATCCACTATTTTTTAGATGTTGCTTTGAGAAACATGCCCTAAAGTTGACTTCCTCTGACTTAGGAGCTAGGTCTGTGGTGTGTCCCTATCCCTACCCTAATATATAAATGATGCAAGTCAGACTAGACCATGGGAAATGACAGAGAAATTAATATATATATAAGAGATAAATACGCTCATTATACAAATATATGGTACGATTAGCTGAGATTGGAGATATTCTCTTGTTTCTTTGGGATTTTCAGTGCAACTCATCATCACCATTGTACTTCAGAGCCATGCTCTTCACTTATATTTAGCAATATTAGTATTTCTCTGGCTATTTTGGATAATATGAGAGGCGACTATTCCTCCAACATGCACCACGCCCGTCATTTTGTCAGACATGCCATTTGAGTGGGATGGGACATGGTGAGAATGAAACCCTAGTAGCCGGCTTAATACACAGTCAACCTCACCAGTGAAACTAAGGCTTTGTTGGTAGGATCCACACCATTTGACATGGATAAATAGGCAATATTTGACATAGATAAATAGGCAATATTGTCAAGGATGGTTTGTAGGGTCAGTGAAAGCGGGAAGCTATTAATGTTTCCATAGGGGTTCAAGTTTCTTCAATGGCATGCTCATGCCCGTGCTTATGCTTGTGTTTGTGCCGGTGTTTGCAAAAAGCGGATGAAACAGGTGCAGCACTGAGTGACTTCGGCGGAGTAAATACCCTACACTTGGCCTCTTAGCTGAAGGGTGACTTCCTGACCGTGGCCAAGCCTTTCTGGCCATTGAATATTAAGCATAAAACAGTTACAGCTTGCTCGTGTTGACCGAAAGCATTCGTTCTCTATTAAAAAAACAGGAATGCTAATATTTGAAACAGAGAGGAGAGTTTTGCAGTTATGCTTGCCTCTTTGAATTGAATGATATTTGGATGGCGCAGCGAGCGGTGATTGATGATCTCTCTTTTCACGTTTTCATCAATCTGAAAACACAGACAAATTAACCCAATATCAGTTGATGAACTCTCTTTTCACGTTTTCATCAATCTGAAAATACAGACAAAATAACCCAATATCAGTTGATTAAACTGGGAAAGAAAAAAACAAAACCGGGACAAACCCAACCCAATGTTTAGAAATTATAAACAAATGGGAAAAACGAAACGATCACAAAGAGACATTTTCGCCCCGCTCAATGTATTTGACAGCAACGAGATCCTTGGTCTGTCTGTCACGCATTAAGCGCGCTACGCCGAAATTGCCCGACCCGATATCTTTGACGAGCTCATAGCGATCGCTATCGTGCATGATAGGCATAATATCCATGGCCGATGGAAATGTTGATGAACCTTCAGCAAACGGCCCTCTGTCCATTATTATTGCTTTTCAATCTTTCCCACAAGGAAAAATGCCTCGCATCCTTCAGCCCAAATGCCTTCCTGCTCTGTTTCTCTGCTATGCTCTTCAAACCCAATCCATAACCTGCCCACAAAACCCAAGTGAGAAAAAACAGTTTTTCAGCCCTTTTCCTTAAACCTCGGACCCAAAAACCTCAAATTTCAAAAGAAATAATACAACCCACAAACAAAATCCAACCTGGTACGGATTGGATTATGGCCAAAATGCCAATACAGATTAGATTCGATTGTGAAGATGATAAAGGATAGGGGAGAAGAAAAGGTCCTGAACAGATGTAAGAATGGCCGAGAAATGTGATGGGTGAGCAATCAGCTGAAATTAATATTGAGGAAAAGGGAAGATTCGAATAGATTATTTGAATAATCATCATGCAAGCAAGAGAGCAATAGGGTGGAGCATCCTTGAACAAGTGTGAAAAAATAAATTACAAAATAGAAGTGTCTGGCACTAGAGACAAAAAGATTTCGTGTGGATTTTTGATGATCCGATAGGGATATGATACGGTTCCGAGGCGCAAAACCCAGTCAACAAAAACAGGTTTACCCATTTTAGCTTTTCAAGTTACTTAACTTCTTCTAAAATCTTTCCTTGTCTCGCATACGTAAATTCTCCTCAAACAAATCACCTTTTTTTTTCCAGATGGAAGTTAATCCGCTGGGAATCCACCCTGATACTTCCCCACATAGTGGATGATATGGGGGTGGAAAACAGCAGCCCGAAGGACTCGTAGCCAGGCTAGAACTCGTGACCTCTCCCCAACCTAGGAGAGTGTGCACACGTCTTTGCCGTTCGAGCTATCCCTCGTGACTTTATCAAACAAACCATCTACGCAACAATCCAATACTAATTTTTAAACAGCTAAGGGTGAGGAGTTTGATAAGCGCATATAGTTTTTTTTGTCAATTGAGTTTAGTTTGGATGGTTGTGAGGAATGATTGTTATCCTCAATTTTCATAAACGATATGATGAGTTCATAATGAGTATTGTTGTAATGGCTTTGAAAGTTTCCTTTGATTCAAAATTGAATAGCAAGGAACTATATTTCCTTGATAAAAATAAAAATTAGTAGTTTAGTTTTGGTGGAAATAAGTATGCTATTTGACCAATATGAGTATTTTTCATGTGACATTAATTTGCCTTTTACCATAAATTTGTGTATGCAATGTAATGTTTAACATAGGAAAACAAATATATATATTTGAATATAATGAAAATATATGTGTTTCTCATTTCTAAATGGTTAATAGAATTGAAGTGTTATTGCTTCCTTCACGTCTTTCAATATGTAGAATTAATTACATAATCAATAAATTTCACCAATCACCACATCTAAATATAAAAAGTTTTACTATGTATTTATTGTTATGCATTATTATATTTATATTATATTTATTATCTAATATATTATTTATTATTATATTTATATTATAATTATAAATAAATAAAAAATCATTGTTCAACATGTATTTCCCAACTAACTTGGCAGGACAGGGTTGCCATGCAACCCTTGTTTTTCATAGTGATATTGATTTCTCTTCAAATTATAAGATCATAATAATAAATTTATTTTTTTTATAAATGTGTAGAATAATTTTGAAGTAAAATTTTATTAAGTTTGAAATGGAAAGTCTTCTTATTCTTCATAGTGATATTAATTTCTCTTCGAATTATAAAATCATCATGATGAGTTTTTTTTTTAATGTGTAGAATAATTTTGGAGAAGAATAAAAATATATGGTTTGAAAGTCACAATAAGAGAGTTAAATGTCAAGTTGGCTTTCAAAATTACCACTTTACCTTAAAGTATTTAATTACTCTTAAGATTATAGTTGAGGAGTTTTGAAACAATAAAGTTTATTATGTTGTTGTGGGTTTAAAAAAGGTTTTTATATGCATCATAGAAGCAACATCTGAGATAGATTGGAAGATTTAAGGGTTTTTTATGAGCTATGGGCTAGGAGAGGGTCATTGCCAAGTTCGAAAATAGTGAGATTGGTGGAAAGAAATTAATTATAATGTAAGGGTTAAGCAAGGTTATCATTTGTCCCTAGCTTCATTTGACAATTATAGAATAAATCAAAGGAATGCTTGGAGGAAGCAAGTTGTGCATGCACAACCCTAGCAAAGGTAGTCATTATCCTCTTGTCATAATAGATGGTCTTTTTCTTTTAGCAAGGAGTTCCTCTGACCTTAACAAGCAACTCAAAGGTTTGTGTGCTTGCTATGGGATGTCGATGAATACAAACAAAACAAAGGTAATGTTCATTTAGTATAGGCAAATCACTTACCCTATATTTGCTTGGGGTAATAACAACTTAGAAGAAGTGCATTCATATAAATATCTTGGAGATGACTTTTGGCATTATATAATTTGGAATTATAGTGTTGAAAGGAGAATTAACAAAGGTTGGAAAGCCTATTTTGGTCTTGAGAACAATTGTAAAGACTCGGAATTTTGGTTTTGGGAGAAAAAGAAAGCTCTCTTGGACATGCTTGATGCTTCAATGGTTTGATATGGTTTGAAATTTATGGAGGCAATATTATTTCTAGAAAAACCTAGAGGAAAATATAGCAAATCCATAAGTGGTTTATAATTAATAATCTTAAATTTAAGGGCAATACACCTTACCATATTCTCCTTTTAGAGATTGGGCTTCCTCCTACTAAGAGTAGGGCTATGATGAAATACGTAATGTATAAGCATGCGGTAATTAACATGAAGGGATCCAAGTTTTATATCATAGCTTCAAATACCAGTAAAAGTCACTTGAGGCTAGGATGGCTTAAAGATGGAAGTTATTGGCTTCGTATTTAAGGGACAATGAAAAAGGTCAACCTTAAAAATATACATACTAATTAAAGTTCTACCATATCTAAGTTTTTAAAAAAAATTCATGTAATAGTTAGATTGAGAATAAGAGAATAAGAGAAAGTTTGTTTATTATAAATAAATCAAGAACCTCGAGTTAGAAGACCAAAACTCTCTCTACCATAGTTATCATAAAGAAGAAAGTAAATTGCAAAAATAAGAACAAACTTTCATGAGCTTCGTAGTGAAAATGGGCATTGAGCGAGTCCTGAAATTCGTTGGGAGGATATCATCTGTAAACTTTACAAGGCCAATGAAGTAGAGGATGAAAAACACTTTCTCTTGGAATGCCTAACTTACACAGGCATTAGATCTCATTTTAAAAACACTTATTTAAAGCATAACCAACAAAGTGAGCTCATAAAAACTTGTCTCCAATTTATTTAATCATAAAAACATTTAAAGAAAATTAAATAATTCTATGCTTGTTCATTCTTAAGGTCCAATAGACGAAAGTTAGTCTTAGTGGATGATTATCATCATTGTCATCATCGTCATCACTTTATCTTACATAAAGGAAAAATGGATTGTTAAAGTTGTCCTATTTTATATGGTGATCCTTTTAATCGAATATGAGGATCTCAAACAACTTTGATATGAACAAAAAATACAATATATCAAGACTATGGAGACTAGATGGACCCATCATCAAGGCATTTACATACTAAAGACAAAAAATGATCAGAACAATAACCCACTAACATAGAATCCATAAGATTATTATGAATGGTATTTACATCTTAGATAACCACTAAAACACAAGACAAACTACATGGTTGCTAGATTGTAAACAATCTCGTGTTGTGGATAGAATAACAAGATCTTAATATAGCATAACCCAACATCTTCAGAAAAAAAATATTAATAATGTCTAACAAGGTGTTGACATGTCTTTGTCAACCATAGGGTAGAGCACCAACTTTGAGAGTTTTCCCCAAATAGAATAGGAATTCCCAAGATATTTGCGTAGTATATCAAAAGAATGACAAAGATTATATATGTGCTCATAAACACTAATAAATATGAAGTATGTTATGAGTTTTGCGTGGTATATCAAAAGAATGACAAAGATTCTATATGTGCTCATAAACACTAATAAACATACTCTTATGTGCTTTAAACAAAACCTCACACCATTGTCGTAAAAATTATAAGATCTCTTGTGGAAGCAAAAATATTAAATAGCTCATTGAAATATCCCAAACGTGGAGTTTGGGATGTTTGTGAATATGAGTACAAGTCATTTCCATAGTCAAATTAAAAATCTTAAAATGAAAATTAACACTCACATTGAGGTTTGGATGAGGCTTGGATGGACCCAAAATGATGTGAAAAGTTAAAAAGGACAATAAGAAGAAAGAGCAACCTCAGTTATGTATTGACATTCTCGAGAAAAACCAAGTAATTGTTGAGGTATAATGTTGTAGTATAACTCACTCATAAGGAATATTTTTTTTTTTTTTTTTATTATTGATTTGAGTGAGCTGTTTTTGTCTGCTTTCGGATCGTCTTTCTCAGTCTCCTTTTGTCTTCTAGTCCTGACAGGGATTGGTTCTTTCAACTTTGTTAGGCCCGACCTCCCCTAACCAACTACGTTTTTACAGCATCTTTCGCCCTCTTTTTCGCTCCTCCTCACTGACCCGCTTTATCCCTCTCGTTGTTAAGCTTTTTACAGTGGGCCTGGAGTGGTCCCCCAGCTATTATATAAGATGGACTCTTTGTCTAATACTCTTATGCACCCAGCAGACGAACTCATCTGGAAACAGGCGGTTCTTTTCGATAAAGTCGACTCCATGGGAAAAAAGATACCGATTCTTCCCTCCAAGCCCTTTTCAAACTGCCTTCACGCTCCCGCTGATTTCCCTGTCGGGTTAGGCTCTCCTCCTTTGACAAGAGCTCCTATTCCGAGACCCTCTCCACCTGCTACTGACAGGCTCCTCCCTGTCTCCAACACCACTTTACCTCCTGACTGTCCTAGCCGACATACCTTTCCGGAAGTTCAAAGAGTCCCTTCATCCCCTCACCGAGCTGCATCGTATGGTCGCAAGGTGTGGAAGTCAAACAGAAGAACCAAGCGATTGGTGATGGGCGATGGAGTGGGCTTAGAAGACCTTTGTAAGATGTCCATTTGTGCTTTGGTTGGTCGTATATCTTACAAAAGTTTGAGCCCACCACCTCTGGAGGACTGGATAAAGATCAAGTGGTTTCCGCTCTTAGGCTACTACCCGGAAGTCCTGTACCTCAGAAAAGGTTGGCTCTGCTTCTACTGCAGATCTCCTGAAGATGCTTCATTGTTACTATCTTCTTTATGGGTCTTTGGGGGAAGCAGCCTCATGCTCAAGCGCTGGCGAATGGCATTCAACCCAGACATCGACTACTTCCAGCTCATACATCTTTGGGTGTTGCTCCCAGGATTGCCACTCCATCTCTGGAATGAAGGAGCCATTAGAGCTATAGGCGACTCCCTGGGCAAGTTCATTGCTTATGACCCACAGTCACTCACGGGCTCCTTGAGGAAAATGGGCAAGGTATTGGTCGAGATGGACATAACTGTGGGTCTGCCAAAAACTCTAGAGATCGATTGGAGAGGACGAAATTTTCTACAGAACCTAGACTATCTTGGACTCTTGTTCCGCTGCAACCGGTGCCGTGAAACTGGCCATCTTCGACGAACCTGTCCTGGTAAGTCCTGGATCGACCCCTCTGATGAAGCCGGCCTGCATCTAAACCCCCCCAACTATTTGGATGTTGATCCTTCCCTTGCGTTCTTGGATACTCCCCCTGACCCTCCCTCCCCTCCCTTACCTGGACAACCTGAACCTCTGACGTCTAAGCTATTTCAACTGTGCCCCACTCTTTTTAATTCTCTCACGGCCGCTGAAAAGGAAATCGTCAATCACTCTCATTGGCTCTCTCTCTCCTCCCACTCTAAATCCCCCCTTCCTGAAGCCGAGCTGCCTCAGCCTCCCTCTTCCCTAACTCCATCTCTTGACAGCTCCCTTCGTACTACCATTGATCCTACACTCCTCCCTACCCCCTCTCCCTCGTTGCCCCCTATTCCATCTTCCCTGCCGACCATACAACACAGTCCCCCTACCCTTCCCATTGACCCTGAAGATCTCCCAGCGATTCTCCCTGGTTATAAACAGCCGGATGAAGACGAGGATATCATATTGGCAGCGCTGAACTCCTCGACTTCTTCTCTGTTTCTCCCGGACAGCGCCACTCAGTTACAAGTTTTTTGGGGAAAAGAGCTCATCGCTCCTTCCACAGAAGCTGGTACTTCTTCTACACATCAAACTGAAAAAGACGCCAAAACCTTTGCATGGTCACGAGGTATAGGCGTTGAACTCCCCTCTTCAGACGAGAAGCTCCAGAAAGAAAAAGGAGCTTTCAAGCACTCAACAATTCGCTCCTATCGTCCCAGCACTTGACGGAAAGGCCCTTAAAGCTATGAAGGCCATGGCACGAACCAAATAATGATTGTGCTCTCATTAAACATACGAGGGATCGGAGGCACCCTCAAGGCTGCTTCCTTCCGAAGACTGCTTGAGCACGCCAAACCAGATGTCATCTTTCTCCAAGAAACCCTCTCAGCAGATCAAAAATCTAGAGATTTCGTGCACTTTTTCCGCTCTTCCTGGGTCACAGCGGCTGTCAGCTCCATTGGCAACTCCGGTGGCCTGCTGGTGGCTTGGGACCCCAGTCTTTTTGATTTGAAACCCTTCCTGACTTGTGGAGACATTCTGTTGGTAGGCCGCTGCTTATCCTCCAACCAAGAGCTGGCGTTTTTAAATGTCTACGGCCCCTGTCAGGACAGGCCATGTTTCTGGACTCACCTAGCAAACAATGGTATTCTGTCCATCCCGAACCTCATACTTGGAGGTGATCTAAACATCATTCTCTCAGCAGATGAGCATTGGGGAGGAGTTTTCTTGTCTGGTCCAGGTAAAGCTCTCTACAGAGATCTCTTTACGTCCAAGAACCTCATCGATGTATTGCCAGTCAGACTTGTTCCTAATTGGCGAAACGGGAGGTCCGGGTCTGAGGCTATTGCCAGACGACTCGATCGTTTTTTAATCTCCGCTGATTTCTTGTCCTCCATAGGTTTCCCAACCTCGTGGGTGGAGCTCCCTTTCTTTTCTGACCATGCTCCCATCCTCCTTCAACTGACTCTTCCTTCCATGCACAATTTTTATCCCTTCAAGTTTAATCACCACTAGCTCTCCTGCACAGACTACTCCGCTCTTGTTCATTCTGTCTGGACAAACCTGTGCTTTCAAAGAGAAGAAAACCCACAGTTGAGAATTGTATGGAAACTGAAGGTTCTAAAAGCCCATTCAAAATCTTGGAGTAAATTTAAGAAGGCAACGGAGGCATCACTTCTAATTAATGTGGAGTCTGAGATTACGCAACTCATATTAACTTCAACCACAACCACCCTATCTCTGAAGGATTCTGTTACTTTAAAGGCGCTAGAGAGTAATAGAGATTCCATTCTGCGTGAGGAGGAAAAGTGTTGGAGACTACGCAGTCGTGCAACCTGGCTTAAATGGGGAGACTCAAATTCAAAAAAAAATCACAAAGTCGCAAGTTTCAACAGGAACAAAAAATTTATCTGGTCTATTGAGAGCGAAGGTGATGGGCCTCTCCGGGGACAGGAGGCAATCAAAGCCGAGGCCGTCTCACATTTTGAACATTTATTCAAAGCCAACAGTAGCCACAATCTACTAGACAAATGCTCTACTGCCAGCCTTTTTCCACAGTTGGTTTCAGTTGTTGAAGCTTCTGATCTCTACAAGCCTGTCACACTTCCGGAGCTTAAGGAATTTTGATCCATTTCAAAAAAGAGAGGAGTCCAGGGCCCGATGGCTGGACGGCATAATTCTTCACTTTCTTCTTCAATCTCGTTGGATTGGATCTCCTCTAGATGGTCGAGGACTCTCGCATCAAAGGAAAGATGTCTAGAAGCCTTAACTCCACCTTCCTGGTCTTGATTCCTAAAGAGAATAATCCGGTCTCCTTTAATGACTACAGATCGATCTCCTTGTGCAACCTCATCTACAAGGTAATATCAAAAGTTATCTCTAACCGGATCAAGCCGTTTCTGGAAAGGAGCCTCTCAGCTGAACAGCTCGATTTTTTAAAGGGCAGAAGAATTCAAGATGCCATTGGTGCAGCCCATGAGAGCATCCACAGCATTAAACAGAAAAATCTAAAGGCGTTGATCATGAAGATCGACCTCAAAAAGGCTTTCGACATCATTGATTGGGAGTTTTTGCGACTAATCCTACACACAGTGGGCTTTGGAGACAAGTTCACTGACTGGATTATGTCCTGTGTTACTAGTGCTAATTTCGTAGTGTTGATTAATGGGGAGGCGACTAGTTTTTTTAAAAGTGAGAGGGGGCTCCGTCAGGGATGCCCACTCTCTCCTTACCTTTTTATCTTAATTATGGAAGGCCTTAGCCTTCTCCTCTCTAAAAGCATCTCCAAGCTCCGCATCTCTGGTATAAAGCTCTTCTGTTCTGTATCGGGTCTGTCCATTAATTCATCAAAATCCATTGTCCATTATTGGGGATTATCCGAGGCCAAACTCTCTACACTCAAAGACTCCATCCCCTTCTCTTTTATTGATTTGAAAGAAGGCTTCAAGTACCTTGGTTACCAGCTGAAACCGGGGGCCTCCTCCTCTGCGGATTAGAGCTGGCTAGTGGCAATCTTCGAAAGGAGAATTGGATTTTGGTGTAATAAATGGTTGTCCCTGGGGGGGGCGATTTATCCTGGTCAAATCAATGCTAGAAAGTCTTGTTGTTTATTGGATGACACTGGAGCGGATCCCAAACAAGATCATTATTATGCTTCGAAGGCTCTCCTTTAATTTCCTATGGAACGACCTTGCTGGAAATCGCCGCTGCCACCTTTGCAGCTAGCAGTCACTGTTTAGACCTCGAAGGGCAGGGGGATGGGGACTAAAGAACCTATCCTTATTCAACACGGCCCTTCTGGCTAATTCTTTCTGGAGAGCGGTCACTCTTGACAACATATGGCACCGAGTCATTATGGATAAATACCTAGGCTCCTTGCCCCTCCTCCTTTGGTTGCGAAAGACTTCTCTTTTACAGAAGAGGGCTTCACCCTTTTGGAAGGGTCTGGTTTCTTCCTCACCAGTGATCCTTCATTGGCTCCATTGGAAGCCTGGATCGGGTTCTGAGATCAAACTTGGAAGGGATAAAATCCTCGGATTGGAGGAACACTCGATTCTCTCTCCGTCTCTCAGATCGCATCTTGGCTCTTTTAACTTCTGGTGCTTGGCGCAGATGAAAATGGCGACTCGCGCCCTACCTCTCCCCGACCATTGGTTCCACAGTAGTGATCTGCATCTCTTTGAACCGTTGGCCATGGAATGGGACTCATACACGACTGCTTTAAAATGCACCGGGATCTCTCTCACAGACACGCAGGACACCTTTCTTTGGGCTGGCGGAGATGCCTCTGGCATCATCACCGTAAAAAACATTTACACAGTGCTCCTGCAAATGATGGAAATTGGTGTTGATTCATCGTGGCTCTTTCAGATGTGGAAGTGGTCGATTCCACTAAAAATCAAATTATTTACTTGGCTCTGCGTTAAAGAAAAGGTGCTCACCTGGGAGGTGCTCCACAGGAGAGGCTGGTAGGGGCCCGGGGTCTGTCCCCTTTGCAACCAAGCCACCGAAGACATACACCACCTATTGATTCATTGTGATTTTTCAAAGGATGTCTGGAACCGTTTATTACAACATCTCTCTCTTACTCCATCTTGGATCGGCGCCACCATCTCTGATTGCTTTTCTTGTTGGTTCACTGATAAATCTGCTTCGCATTCCTTGGCTGCCCATGTATGCTGGCAGATCTGGATAGAACGCAACAAGGTGATTTTTGATGGACGTTCTCCCTCCTCTCTTGCGGTTTTTCACAGAATTTTGACTACCTTCCATTGGCAACCGTCCACTGTAAAGTCCTTCCCAAACAAAGCTTGTGAGTTTAAGATGGCTGAAGGCTACACTTTAGCTTGTTCTGACGGCGCTGCTCAGTCAAACGGCTTATGTTGTGGGGCGGGAGGCACCTTCAAAACCCATCCGTCGAGGATCACAAAGTGGTTCATTAATTGCGGTGCAGGTACAAACACCAAAGCCGAACTCTTGGGCTTATGGGCTTCTCTCACTCTCGCTTCCTTTTGGTCTTTAAACCACTTACATGTTCTTGGAGATTCGAGAGTTATTATCGATTGGATCACTCATAATTGCAATCTCCATTCAGTCCATATTGAAGGCTGGAAGTAAAAAACGTTGGAGCTGTCCAAAATCTTCATCGATATCAATTTCCATCACATCCCCAGATCCCACAATGCAGAGGCGGATGCTCTCTCAAAGAGGTCCCTAAGCGAAGTGGTTGGGAGACTCTCAGTCTACCACTGTGATAAAGGAAAAGAGAGCCCTATCTCCTTTATCAATATCTTCGAATTATAATGGCCTTTTCAAGTAGTTTGTGGACAACATTCGTAAGCTTTTACTTGCTTATCCGTCCAGGCTTCCTCTTGCTAAAATGGTCTTTGTTCTCTTTCCTTTGATGCACTGTGGTCTTCGA
>JASDQU011179208.1:13280-23702 GCA_032191745.1 Picea mariana | reverse complement strand
AACTGCATCTTCATTCTCTTCACAACATCACTCATCATAAATATTTAAATTAGAAAATTCATCACTCATCGGAAGGAATATTTCTACCTATTTTTCATCTTCAAATATTTGCCAATATTTAATGTTATCAGGTACTACTGGCCTATGCTTGACTTCAATTTCATACCTTTTATTATGAAAAATTGGAATTTTGAAAACCGAAGCTGAAGTAGCCAAAGCATCTGCAATTTGATTTCCCCCCCTAGGAATCTCTGATAAATTGTATTCTGAAAACCCTTCAAGAAGATCAAGCACTAAATTCCTATATTCTCTCAATCTAGGATTCTTGGACTGATATATACCCTTTACCTAGTTGATAACAAGCTCAAAATATCCATGTACAACTATCCTCCTAGCACCTAATTCTTTTAAAGTCTTCAATCCCAAAAACAATGCCTCATATTTGGCCATATTATTGGTACAATCAAAAGCAAGCTTGTAATAACAGAGTTTTGACCTATATTGGGAGGGTTAATCCACACACCAGCTCCTACTCCTTCCCTGCTAGAAGCTCCATCAAAGCTCATATTCCACATTTCATCTTCTGCACTATTTTGTTGATTTGTAATTTTCTTTGTTTGATGATCAATTTTGTCTTTGATAGCTATGGAAATTGTTGTCTCCCCCTCTTCAAAACTCAAGTCATTATAGAAAATAAAGGAACCAACTTTAGTATCAAAAAAGTAAATGGGATGATTATTTGGTTGGGTTTTGCTACTCACCATGTACTTGAGCAATACTTCTCTATATAACCTCCTTTCTTGGCCAAAAACAGGGATAGTAGCATATGACATATCCATTTGCAAAGTTCCTTTGAATTTTGAATCCTGAGATCTAGATAACATCTTCAAAAATTTAGGAGGGATCTTGGCAATAATTACATCCATGATCATATTTTTTTATGGAATTTGAGACAATGATACAATGAGGTCTTTAATTTAACCCAATCAGTTCGTCTTCCTTGAGTCAAAAGATAAGAGATACTTATAAGGTATTGTAATATATAGTCCCAACTCATCCATGACCACCTTGGGCATCAGATTATGTGATTCTCTTGAATCTAACATGGCATTATGTAAGGTCAGGTCATGACTTTTAAGACTGACATAGAAAGGATGAACATTATCAACATTGCCACTCTCCTCCACACGTGGAACAAACAAGATAGCAGGGTGATCATCTTGTACATTCAATATGTTAGGGGATTCTTGCATTTTTATCATTTTAATGGTCTGATTTCTATATTTTCCATTCTTAATCAACTCATTAAATGGAGCAGAAATTTTGATTTTATCCATTTCACTTTCAAAATTAAGAGGATATGTAGCCTTTTCTACCTTAGGTATTTTCTTTGGGGGTTCTTGTTTGGATTTTCCTTTCTCCATTGCATCCTTTGCTAATTTATCTTTCTTTGGTTGGCTTGAAGAAGGTGTATTAATTTGAAGTTACTTTGTAGGATTTGCAGGCACCTTTTTACTTCGAAGGTTATACCATTTCTGAAGCTGCATAGTATCATTGTGGTATCCTTTCCTAAACTCTTATGTTTCCAATGAAGACATATCATCATTATCCTGCATAAACTTATCATTTGCATCCCTTAATTGATCATGTTCTTATTTAGTTAAGAACACATTTGTTTCTATATCATCACAACAATGCATATTGTCTTCAATTGTTTGATCAAAATCTTCATTTTCATAGTTGTTTTGGAAATGAGGTTTTATTTGTTGATCAACTTGATTTCTTTGATCTCTTTTCCTGATCTGTGGAATTGGATCTCTTCTGAAGTTTTGATTTCTGGGATGAAAATCAGTTTGATCCCTAGTGGCAAGCTTATTTTCCAAGGACATTCTTTCCATGAGTCTTTCCATAGTCTTCATAATCAAATCAAATTTCTCATTTGATGATTGAGAAGTTGAGAGTTGTGCTTCTCCTTGGACCTTCTTCACATCTCTGTGAGGATTATGTTTGATCTTCCCTAATGCCATCATTTTTTCCTCTACTTCAATTGCATCGCTCATCATATCATCAAATGTATTGGATCTTCTTTATCTTAACAACAAGACAAAGTCACTAGCAAATGAATCAACATATCAAAGTTCAACAACTCCAGGAAGAAGTTTAACTTATGTAGGAATTGAATTATAGACTTTCATAAATATGGTTGAAAACTCTTGTACTATTCTAGTTGGTAAACTTTTTATATTATTGTAATAAGTTAGCAACTAAAGAGGGTTCTTTTTGTCACCCCACCTTGCAAGAAAAATTGTTTCAAAAGATGTAAAATTAAGGAAACTCATTGCAGGAAGAGCTTTAAGCCATTTTATGACTTCTCCAAAACACTTTGTGAAAACAACCTGAGTTTTGCATCCCCATGATCTACTTCCTCTAGATCAAAAAATCATTGAACCAATCCAAGTGTCTTTTGGCTGATGCATTTTCTTCAGCATCAATTGATGTGATTCTCTGATTTTATTTTTGAGGTAAATCATGCAATTGGGTAGGTAAGGAAAGAGGAGAAAATCTGGTTACCATGGCTCTAGGAGGATTTTGGGCTATCTGGATAGTTTGAGCAGGGACAATCTGAAGAGGAATAGTATGAATAGGGACAGTGGGAATCAAAGACTAAAATTTCTTCTCATCAAAGATAATTTCATTTAACTTAGATTCTGATCTAGATCTGAACAAGGTTTGCTCAAATTTTAAATCGAGGTCAAGGTCATCAATACTTTTTAAACCATCTTTGGGTAAGGATAGATTTATGTCCAGGAAAGAAAATGATTGAATTGTTTTTTCTTTTCTTTGGGGCAAGAGTTTATCAAGATCAGACATAGATGCTATAGGTTCTGGATCAGGGTTTCTTCTAGTGTAAATTCTCTTAGGATCCAGAATTTATTATTTTTTCAAAATACAATACTATGGTACTGATCTTATTAAATGAAAACGCCAGGGTAAGAAAAATTCAACCAAAAAGGTGTCTGATTCACTCTTACCCTCATGAATCAAATCTAAGATTTTATTCATTCTTCCTAGGAAAATTTTTTGATTTTGTCTCCGACAACAACACCAAAATGTTATCGCTAAGTAAATTGTTTGGATGAAGAAACAATCTACAAAGGTAACCTATAAACCAACTTTAAGACTAGAAACAAGCCTTTCCAATCTAGAGAGGGCTCTCTCTGAGACTTGATCTCTGATAGACAGATTGCTTTAAAAATATGGCTAGATTTAAAATTTTAAGATACTTTTTAAAGGTCTACTGACAAAAGATGGTGCTTCTGGGGCTATGGAGTCAAGCCATGAAAACAAAGAAAATAATGCTTGGTTGATAGAACTCGTCAAAGGAACAAAGGCTAAACAGGGTGATGAAATTAATTGTTTAGTTTGATCATGTACGATGAAAGAAGAAAATAAATATACAACAAAATTAGAGCACCACGACAGATGAATTTTGATCTTAGCTGGGAAGATAGACAGAATTTAAATCGGTTCATTCTATAGGACCGCTTAGATAAATTTTGGACTTTAAAATTTACCAATTTAAAAAGAAGAGAAGTGAAAATGATTATGAATACACAAGAAATACATACAAAAAAAGGTACAAGATTTAGATCATCACCATTAGAATCTTTTTCTTAAGGAACTCAACACTTCTGCATTTGTATTTCTTTAGATTCCAGAAATTACATAGAGGATCAAAATATCTATAATTTTATTTCTGCAGCCCCCTTTTTTACATAAAAAAAGCCTTATATATAGAAATTAAAGTTACACTTAGTTTCTAGGAGTCAAACTACTCTCTCCTAGAGTTATGGATCTTGTTGTTTTCAAATAGAACAACAATCTCTACAAAAATTACCAAAATTAGGAAAACCGATCTCTCAATCATAAACTATCCAGGATGTTATTTAGAATCATAAATTATTTTAGAAAATCACAATCATACGGTTGTGATGAATCATCATGTGTATATTTGGACAACACTTTCACCGTTGTGTAGTAAATTCGGGTTTCTACTTTACAAATGTTGGCTGCAAAATTTCTATAGTGATTTCGCCCGATGGATCTTCATGCTGAGGTTGTGCACGCGAATCCAATTGGAAGCAGAGAATGGGATCATTCAGTTTATCTGTAGCTTCCTTGTCCAAACTCACTTGCTATTGTAAGGTCTTATTTGTCCTTCTCAATGACAAATTTTGTCTTTTCAAATTATTCACCTGTCTCAACAAAGACACATTTCTTTTCAATTTTTATTAAGCGTCAGAAAGAGATGCACATGCATCATCAATAGTTGGTATGCATTCCTCGAAAATTTCCATGATTGTTTCCTCTGATATCCTTTTTTCCTTCCTGAGTTCAATGATCACATCTTTATCCTCTCTTAGCTTATTTTTTAACCAATTTACATTATGTTCTCCTTTTGTTAGTGAGGTAGGACATCTCGAACTTGCTTGACTATATCAAGTTGGTGTTTCAGGAATTTTTTATGCTAGCTGCCTTCTCAATTCTTTGTTTTCTTGATAAAATTGAGATATTAAGTGCTAAGATTTCTTTAGTTGTTGTTTCACCTTCTTAGTATTTTCATCTTCCTCACATAACTCCACTTTCTTTTCATCATTTCCTTGGTTTTCACATTAAACAAGCTCTGGTTGAATTGTGGTATGGGAAATCTCCTGGTAGAGGACTTGGTGTGCGATTTATTGGGGGCTTGGATTTACTCAGTTTTATCAGTAAATATTAGCTTGATTCTCTTCTGGGATGTTGGTTGACTGAGTGATGAGCCTTCCATTTCTTTTCCTTTTCTTCTTTCAACAACATTCCTTCTTGTCACCTCTGAAATGTGAAGTGTTGATTTCTCAGTAGATAAAGGAATGTCTCCTTTAGGGTATATGAGAATGTTTTTCGAAATCAGGAAGGAATTCCAATCCTTGGTCAAATTTCCTGGCTCTTCAACCACCAACATCTTAATTAATAAAAAATGGAATAAGTTGTTCTCTGGCTAGTCTGCTTTGGCTTGGACATTATCTTCCATCTTTCCCAGGCTTCGACACAAGAAGAAAGATAAGTTTAAGGGATTTCTCCCTTTGAAATGCATCAGTAGCCTGATGTGGTATGGATGAACCTTGTTGAATCTTCCCTCACAGTTGATGTACTTCCTGATTATCTTCAAAAGTTTCTCAAAAGGTTCCGGGAGATACTCACTAGGAATGAGGGTGCTAATTTCCCGATTTTGATATTCAGGATTGATGAAATCCATATAACATGAAGTATCTAATGGAATACCTTTAAGCCATTTTTATCCCTATAGAGGGATCTCCTTCATAACTAACATAGCTTCCTATGTCACTTGGAAAGTGATCCTTGCAATAGTTGTACTGACACCAGTAAAATTAAGGGTGAACTGCTTAGTTAGTTGCACATTATATCCTTGAATATTTTCATAGAAACGTATGCATACATATTGCTCGAAGGAGACTCTAATCGTCAGATATGCATTTATTAGATTTAAATCCTGAGGTTGAAACCTCACAACTTTTCCTCTTCTTGCATTATTTCTTTTACTTTGAAAAGTTTCCATGATGATGGTATATGTCAATTTTAGGCATGCAACAAGAGATTGTAATAGCCTCTCTGCACAGTGAATAATAATAGTAACCTTTGCACAATTCGCAAGAAAAATTACCAACATGAAACTTTGCACGACAAACAAATTAATGGTAGAAAATTTGGCGCAATGAGAAATTCAATGCAACAGTAAACTACGACGGAAAATTTCAGCGAAGTGAAAACTCAACGCAGAAGCAAACAACAATGGGAAACTTGGCACAACGAAAATTTCAATGCAACGAAAAACTCGGTGCAGGAGAAAACAACAATGGGAAACTTGGCGCAATGAAAATCTTCACGCAGTAATAGGTAGTAAGAATTTAATTCAGAAGAAAGAAGGCTATCTGTGAGGAAAAAACAACTCAATCCAGAAGCTAATTTGCAATGGGATCCAAGGAAAAATCTTGAACAATGACTGAAAGCGATGAAGGATACACATCAAAATTGAAATAGCATATTTACTTAGTGACTGACAACAAAAATTATTTACACAATGAATTGCTTCAGAGCTTGCTGGAAAAACTATGGATGACGCAAAAATTTTGAAAGTGATGGAGAGAGATGAAGGGTGACCAATATTTATGCTTGAATGGATAAGAAATGAAATTATGGAAAGGGACAAAAAATATATAGCGATGAGAAGTTTGATAGGAGGTTAAAGATTTGTGCAGTGAACTCGTGCAGTCGGTACTCCTTTGAAGTGTGTAGTAGTACAAATGATATCCATTGCTATGATTGTTCACTTTTTTGACTTCATGATTAGGTAATGGTGCCCCATAATATATTTGGATATGACCTTTATTCTAACAACTTAACTCGACCTTGGTACCTAAATTCTAGTTTTTTGACATGACTCGAGACTTAGAAAAGTAGACCCTTACAATTTAAACATGATGAACCATAAACCCATTTACCGATTTTTGGCCAAAATCCTTATTCGAATTTTCAAACCACTCCTTAATTTTGTCACTGATCTCATAAAATTTGACACACCAACTACGACTTATTCAAGAAAGATTTGATTTTTTACAAAAACCAAGACATGACTCTAAAACATTTTGGACAAACCTCCGACTCTAATTACAAAAAACATGGTGCTAAGAGGTTGATTCTCACCTAATTTTTTCCAATGTCCCTTTGATGGTAGGAGTTGTTCCATTTTAAGTTTCCATATATGATAATTATGGGGAGGAAGGAGATTAATTATCCTTAATTCTTCCATTTTATCAATAGAATACAATAAAATTAATACCATATCTAGATGGATAATCTCAAAAAAGAGCACTTTAAAAAAATTACAACAACTGTTCAAATTCTGCAAAAAAATACATCAAACTGAGTCTCATCAACCACAATCTTTCCAACCCAATAAGTGGGGTTTCCAAATTCTGTGAGAAAATTATCAATACATCCCTTGAAGTCTGAGGAAGAACAAAGACCGACACTCAGATTGTAACATTCCCAGTCACCCATGATGGGCCATGTTACACAATCTCAACTTTTGTCGCTAGGATATTCTTTTTAGAAGCGCAATCTTACTACTGGACCATGCTAATTCCAAATTTCTAGTGCATGGATACTATTGATAACATTCCTTGTTACAATTAGACCCAAATAACTGAACACAACCTCAAGGTATTGTTCCCAAACCTAGCTTGGGTCTCTCACTATGAGTACACTTCTTTAAGATGATTATAGAAATGGAATAAATGTCACAAATATTATGTGTGCATAGCCTTTCATAACACATATATATTGTTTTGTGCTCAAAAACTTTGCATACATAATACTACTGCTCACACAATCAATCCAATGTTGCACACAATTTCTACCACCTTTGTGTGTAGACTAATTCACTATGAGCTCGATGATTTATAGCTTTCCTTGATATTGTTAAGAACCAAATATCAATATAGGATAGAAAAACCTCAGAAAAAGTACTCAACACCTTGAAAAAGAGATCATTTTAGATAATAAGCCTATTCGAGGGGGCAACCTCCTTTTACCCCACTTAAATATTCAAGTACAAGATGATTCAAAATGAAAAGGTTTCCTTGGTATATATAGGAGACTAGGAGGTATAATTACAACTAATGGCCTAAAGCCGACATAAATAAAATAGCATTACTAATATAATATGCCCCAATTAAGGGGTAATGAGCCAATATTAGGGCTTAACAGATATAGTCTAACAATACCATAGAGTTTAACTTAACAAGAATACCTAGTGACCTTCATACTCCTCATGTGCAACAATATTATACAGATTAATCATACATTTAGCTAACAAGAAACACTTATAACTGTTATTCCCACATATGTCGCAACTTGTAGGAAAAATAAACACATGCACACACATATGTAATAAGATTACACAAAATTAACAACAACATTAAGATGCAATTTCATACAAAAAGATAAACCCATTTAGAAATATGAACATTGGAGAACACAGTAATTAAACATGCCTGTGAAGGACACTTGTCTTTTATAAAATTTACCAATTGTGTCTAGGACTAATACGTTCCTCCCATTGATACACTCTATCACTCGTAATCTTTCAGTGACAAGTCACCCCCAAGCTGGGGCTTAAAATCCATAGGAAAAAGGGTTCATATCGCTAGCTATGGCCTGATTTTCATCAAGAGACTTGGTCCAAGGTGCCAAATACTACAACTAGCCTACAATCCCACATTCCCCACATTCATGTCCCACCCCAAGAAGTGTGCCCCTTCTCTTCTCAACAGTCCTTCGACTGCCCCACTTCCCTTCTAGAAATTTAACAACACACCAAACAGGAAGTCTTAGAGCCTTGTATCTAATTCACAATGCACCAAGAAACAATCCTCAACAAACTCTCACCCAGAGAGAATACTCACGGGTCTGACAACCCTCGTCTTAGACAGTATCAAGTCTTCCAAAGCATAGGGTTAAGCAATGACAATAAGTTACAATAAAATACATATTCCTTTGTAGAGTAAGTTGGTATGAATGATCCTTACACTAAGTTCAACAATATATATTGCATGGTTATAATTGGACAATTGTCACCTTCAGGGCTAGTTTTTATCCACTTGATGACTCATTCCCATCCTTTTTAAACTTAGGATAAATACATATTGATAAATTAAACTTTTCGAAATATTAATAAAATAGTCCCTTGACTTAAGCTCCCCCTTTTTCCTTTTTCTATTATGTTAGTCTCTTGTCTCTTTTTGTATGAGTTAACTCTATGTGCAATGATGTGATTATATAACAATATTAAGGGTGATTACATTTACAAGACAGGTGCACTAGCCTTTTACATCTAGGCTCACCATCCTTAAAACACAAGCATACATATAAAGGCTCTTTGGCCTCAAAACTACGTGCTTAATCTGGAGTGCGAAAAAATCTTCGATGTGAAAAATATTCCTTTGTTGCACCATCCTCTCACACTTACATAGGTGAACGATATTCTATCAAATGTGCACGTTCTTTCTTTGATGCACAATCCTTGTGTAATCACCAACTATGGAAGGTGCACACAAAACTGAATCCAATACTTGATACCAACAAATCACAAGATTATACACACACACACACATTTATATTTACATTTACAATTGGGGTCCGGTTTAGGGGTATTACATTAGCCTCCCCCTTCTTTATGCATTGTCCTCAATGCATTACGTACACATGTATAATCAAAAGTTTCAAAAGTTCTCAAAGAGATGTAGATACTCTTCCCACATAACATCTTCTTATTCCCAAGTTGCATCTTTAGGACTGTAATAGGTCCATTGGACCTTTACTAACCCTACTACACGATTCCATAGCATCTTGACTTTCCAATCCAATATGTGCACTAGTTAAACTTGGAAATTGTCCACTTTCTCCACCTGAATCACATTCCAATCAATGACATGATTAGAATCAGGTACATACTTTTTAAGTAAGTAAACAAAGAATACATTATGAATACTCAAAGATGCAAGTAGAGCCAACATATATTAGACAGGACCAATCCTCTCTAGGATTTTGAATGTCTTATAATATCATGTTGCTAGCTTAGAGCAGTTCCCCAACTCCAGGGGAAATTTTCTTGCCTTTATTTTTAGGAACACATGGTCACCCAATTTAAATTCTTTAAAACTTTGGCCTTTATTTGCACAATTTTTCTATTTTTCTTAGGTAGCTTTTAAATTTTTCTTTATTTTTACTATCTGCTCTTCCATTTCTCGAAGCAAATCTGGCCTAACCACTACACGGTCTGCTGGGTTATCCCAACTCATAGGTGTGTTTCACCTTCTAGCATACATTTATTCAAATGGAATCATCTTTAAAGATGATTCATATCCATTGTTGTAAGTAAACTCTACCAAATGCAAGTAGTCTTCCCATTCTGATGGTTTATCCATCACATACATCCTTAGCATATCTTCTATTACCTAAATTACACTCTCTATTTTTCCATCTAATTTTAGGTGATATGTTGTACTAAAGATTAGAATTGTCCTAATTCCCTTGAATAATCCCTTCCAAAAATTTGAAGTGAACTTGGGATGTCTGTGAGACACAATTTCCTTAGGAACACTATGCAATTTAGCAATTTATCTCATGCAGATATCAACAATATTAACTTCCTTGTAAGTTGACATAACTGGAACAAAATGGGCAGCTTTAGTGAGCTTATCCACTACCACGATGATGGAATCATGTTGCTTGGTTGATCTGGGCAACTTAGTTAAAAAATACATCGTTATAACTTCCCACTTCCACTGAGAAATGAGCAAT
>JASDQU011179205.1:15501-26224 GCA_032191745.1 Picea mariana | reverse complement strand
TGTTTATGGTACAGGTTGATTACAGGTTGATGCATGGTTCAGACTTATTGGTACAGGTTTATAGTAGTATATATCACAATGATAGTGTGACAATGGTTCCATCATTCTACTTCTACTTCAGGGTGGCAGGACGGGGCAAGGACAGGTGGTTGTAGCCACCTTCCAGTGGTAGCCGGAGAACATTGGGGGTTGTAGCCTCCTTCTGGTTGTAGCCAGAGATTTGGGGAGTTGGAGCTTCCCTCAGGTTGTAGCCTCAGAAACTAGGAGGTTGGAGCCTCCTTCCAGTTGCAGCTAGAAAACAAAGGAAGTTTGTGCTTCTAATGAATGTAATTCTTCAAGACATATAAGAAAAAACATTCCATGGTTTTATCCCGATTTGGGTTTCCACGTAAAACACTTGTGTATGGTGCATGTGTGTGATTGTTTATTTATTACTACTCATTATTGGATAATAATTATACATTGATATAACATTTGAAGAAAAAGGATTATAATTATGTTATTACTGATTCACCCCCCCTCTCAGTAATCCAACACCTAATTCTTCTCCACCTGATATCCCTATGGCAGGTGCTAATCCCCCTGGAAATAAAATGGATGCCCTAGTGGCTGCAAGATACACCCCTCTATTCCTACCTTAGCCGATGAACGCTCTCCCTGCTGGGGATTACCTAAAATATATGCCTAAGTTCACCAAAGAAGAATACATAACTATTGAAGAGCACCTTGTTGCCTTCTACATTTATGCAAACAATCTAAATATTGAAAATGAAGACGTCTGGATGAGAGTCTTTGTCCAGAACCTTGATGGTGAGGTTAGGAAGTGGTTTAGGATATTAACCCTTGGATCTATTGTTGGTATTGAAGCTTTAGATGATGTTTTCTTGAGGAAGTGGGGGGATAAAAAATATTTTATGTATTATATCACAAAGTTTCGGTCCTTGAAGAGAAAAGAGGGAGAATCTATTTCTGATTTCTTCAAAAGATTCAACAAGATGTAGAATAAGATTCCTGCTAAGATAAATCCTACTGAAACCTCTGCCAAAATCACTTATGCTAGTTCTTTTGACCCCGATTTCTGCCTCTTGTTAAGGGAAAGAAGAGCTACTTCCCTGGCTCATATGCAAGATGCAGCCTTGGAAGTAGAATCCAATGTATTTGTAGTTGACAGACTTAGGAGAAAAGCTGACAAAGACAGAGGAAGAGGAAGATATGAGGCATCAACTTCTAGTTCCTCTGCATCTTACCCTCAAGTAGATGAATTAACCAAGATGGTGAAGTCCTTGTATGCAGAAATGGAGAAGATGAAATTCGAAGGGAAGCAAGGTTATAAGAATGTCCCAAATACTAATAACAGAGGCAACTTTAGGAGGTTGAATAACAATGCTCCTTAGATTATGCCAAAGGAGCAGAGGGACAAAGATAGAAGCGATCAGAAAATCCAGACTCCCCTTCAAAATAACCTTGTTATTGATGAGGAAAGGGAAGAAGAGGATCTTGAACCTGAAATTTACTATATTGTGGACACCTCCCCATTTCCCCATTTGACTCAATCCGCATACGAGGAATCCCTCCTGAACAGTCAAATAAATGAACTAAGCAAGGGAGAAAAGGCCAATACCAGTCCCAACAAATACAACCTCCAGTCCAAGAGGAAAATAGAAGATTCTGACATCCCTTCTCAGCCTCCCAGAGCAGAGAAGCCTACTAAGCATGCAGTGAATACCATTAAGAAAAATAAATCTCAAAATCCCTTGCCAATATCCAAAGACCCTGTCCCAGAAGTGAGTTAAATTATGAAACCCCCTTCCTCCTTTATATTTGAGCATGAAATTCATAATATCAGAATGCATGTCCCCTTGGTAGAGCTAGTCAATAACGAATACTTCAAAAGGTCCCTCTCTAAGTTGTTGCTGCCCGAACCACCCTTTCATTCCACAGACTCAGTAAACCTACAAGATGAAAATCCTGCAGTCATCTTAGGTCCTATGGTAGAAGACATAGATGATTCATCCCCTCCCTTCTACAAATCCATGAACATACATGACAAGGTGTTGCACAACTGTTTGATGGATTCAGGGGCTTCCCATAATCTCATACCCAAAACTGTCATGGAAGAATTAGGACTGGAAGTCACAAAGGCTTATCATGATTTGTATTTTTTTGACTCGAGGAGAGTGCAATGTATTGGGGTCATCAAATATCTGGTGGTAACCTTGTTTCAGCTGTCCATGAAAAGTGTGGTCATGGATATCGTGGTGGCTGATATGTCTCCCAAGTTTGGCATGCTATTGTCAAGATCTTGGATAAAAATACTTGGGGGAACCTTGCACATGGACCTCACATATGCTACCATTCCAGTCTTTGGAGGGGATCATAGGAGATTGTACATAGAAGCTCAATTGGCCTACATTATCAGTGATGAAGCCGATCCTACCAATCATCCTATCTTTCCCTTTGATACTGATTTGGGTTCCAGTCTATTGCAACTCACTGACGCTCCTAAGCCCCCTCTTGAAATATGAAATCATATTGCTCTCTGTAAAGATTCTCCTCCAATTACCTCTGTTTGGAAAATGTTGTTTGATGGAGCTTCTTCTGAAGAAGGTGTTGGTGTCGTGGTAGTTTTTGTTTCCCCTGCTCAGGAAACCACATCTCTGTCGTACAAGTTAGAATTTGAAGCTACCAATAATGTGGTAGAGTATGAAGCTCTTGTTTTGGGCTTAAGGGCTGCAAAGGACATGGGGATTGAAGAGATATCTGTGTTTGGAGATGTTGAACTGATTATCCAGCAGATCAAAAACATTTATCAGGCCAAACAACCTCGCCTTAGGAGTTACAAAAATGAAGTATGGGACCTCATTGACAGTTTTTTCCTAGATTTCAGCATATCATTTATTCTAAGAGAAGAAAACATTGTGGCTGATTCTCTGGTTGTTTCAAAAATCAATTTTAGAGTTCCTCTACCACCTAAACTTAGGTACGATGTAGAAGTGATATATAAACCCTCTATACCTGACAATGTCAAGAATTGGAAAGTGTTTGAAGATGATATTGAAATCAAAATATTCCTGGAGATTGTTGACAAGTTTTTAGCATTACATATTGATCAAGATTCTGATCCAGAAATAAATCCTCATACTGGTGCGTTTCTGAACAAAATTTCTGACCATCATATTGTTAATTTTCCCATCAATCACATTCCAAAAGGACTAGTTCCTTTGGAAATATTATTTGACAAAAATGATGTGGCAACAAAAGGTAAAATATCAAATGGTGATGCTGGTGCGGTTGAGTGCAACATTGGCACTGAGAAGGAGCCAAAGTTTTTCAAATTGTCAAGTAGCTTGACAAGAAAGCAGAGGGCCGAGTATGCCGAGTTATTAAAGGATTTTGCTGATGTTTTTGCTTGGACCTATGAATACCTCAGAACATATGACACAACTATCATTGAGCATAAGATTCCACTGAAAGAGGAGGCTAAACCATTTAGGCAGAAATTAAGACAGATAAACCCTATGTTGTTGCCTATCATGGAAAGAGAGGTAAATAAGCTATTGGATGCCCAAATCATCGTACCCTTGATATATTCAAAGTGGGTGGCCAAACTGGTCCCGGTAAGGAAGAAGAGTGGGGAAATCAGAATTTGTGTCGATTTCAGAAACCTGAACAGGAGATCAAAGAAAGACAACTACCCCTTACCGAAAATGGAACAGATATTACAAAGGTTAAATGGTGCATCAAGGATTTCCATGATTGATGGCTTTTCTGGCTACAATCAGATCTCGGTCCTACCTGAGGACAGAGAAAAAATTGCCTTCACCACTCCTTGGGGTACATTCATGTATGCCAAAATTCCCTTTGGATTGATGAACGCAGGGGAGACCTTTCAACGAGCCATGGATATAGATTTCATTGGAGAAAGGGACAAGTTTGTGGTCATCTATTTGGAGAGCACTATGATCATTTGAGAAGGGTGTTCTTGAAATACAAAAAGTTTGGTCTCTCCTTAAATCCCCAAAAAATATATATTTTCCATAAAGGAGGGAAAGCTGCTAGGCCACATAGTATCAGTCGAAGGAGTCAAGATTGATCCCATCCGAGTTGAAGAAAATCAAACCTTGTCACTCCCAAGATCTAAGAAAGAAGTCCAATCGTTCCTGGGAAAAATTAATTTTCTGAGGAGGTTTGTTTCCAATTTTGCTGAGATGGAAAATCTTATAACAAACATGTTGAGGAAGGAAAATGAAGTTAAATGGACTATTGAGTCTCGAAATTCCTTTGATCTGATAAAGAAGGCCTTGACTGAGGCTCTCATGCTTATCAAACCCGATTACTCAAAGGATTTCTTTATTTTCTCATTTGCTTCATTTGACACTATAGTGGTTGTTCTGTTACAGAGGAATGTTGAAGGGTTGGAGCAACCCATCTCCCTTTTCAGTCGGGAATTGAGAGATGTCGAGGTAAAATATGACATGATGGAAAAGCAGGCCTATGCTTTGGTTAAATATCTCAAGGATTTCAGAGTCTATTTCCTGCAGTAAAAAATCAATGCATATGTCCCTTCAACTGTTGTTAATGAAATTCTCATTCAGCCGGACATAGATGGAAGGAGCTGATGGATTGCCAAAATCCTCAAATTTGACCTGGAGATAAAGCCCACTATATTGATTAAAGGTCAAGGTTTAGCCAGACTGCTGGCCGAATCTAATTGCAAATCCTTGGGGGTAAACTTCATCAACAAATGCTTAGAAAATCAATAGGATGAACCATATGATACAAATTCTCAAGCAGACCCCTCATTAGCAGGATGCCCTTGGTACAAAGATGTCATATATTTTCTACAAGAGTTGTGACCCTCTAATGGCATGCAAAGGAACAAGGCAAGATATTTAAAGATCAAAACCATTAAATATTGCCTTGTTGGTAAAAATTTATATTGGAAAGACCCCCTGGGGGTACTTCTGAGATGTTTAGACCCACACGAAGCACAAAGGATTATGTCGGACTTTCATGACATTTCATGTGGGGGGCATCATTTCTGGAAAATGACGACTCATAATATTCTCAAGGTTGGTTATTTCTAGCCCACTCTATTCACTGATGTTTGCACAAAAGTCAGAGCCTGTGCTAAATGTAAGAAATTCTCAGGAAAGCAATAGCTAAAGCCCCTTCCATTGAAACCTATGATTTCTTTAGGACCCTTCCAGCAGTGGGGCCTATAATTCATTGGGGAGATTCATCTTGCATCCAATGGTCAACATAGATGGATCCTAACAGCCATAGATTATTTTAACAAGTGGATAGAAGCTACCCCCACAAGGAGTGCGTTTGACAAGGTAATCATCAACTTCCTGGAGGATATCATAGCAAGGTTTGGCTGTCTAAGCAAAATTATCACCAATAATGATGCATCTTTCAAATATGAACCATTGATCCAATTCTGTGAGCAGTTCAGAATTGCGTTGATCCACTCTAGCCCCTATTATCTGCAAGGTAGTGGATTATCAGAGTCCTCTAACAAAAGCCTCATAAAAATCATCAAAAGAATGTTAGAGGACAACAAGAAAGCATGGGATTCAAAGCTCAAATTTTCTTTGTGGGTTGATAGAGTGACAACTAAACGGTCCTTGGGCATCTCTCCTTTCTAGCTTGTATATGGGACTGGAGCAAGTTTTCCCTCTTAGCTCGACTTGTCAGTAGCAAAGTTCTTCCAAGACTACCAGGAAGAGCCTAATGATATGATCAGGAGGATTCATCAACTGGTATAAGTACAATAGATGATAGAGCAAGTGATGTACATAGCACATGACCATCAGTAGAAAATCAAGTAGGCCTTTGACAGGGAGAGCAAAAAAGAGGATTTCCAGCTGGGAGAGCTAGTGCTCAAATGGGATGCGTCCAGACAAGACAAGGGAAAGGATGGTAAATTTGAGTCCCTTTGGATCGAACCCTTCAATATTTATGAGAAATTTCCCAATAATACTTATAGGTTGTAGAATCTGGAGGGTGGTGAAGTTTTTGCTGGCCCTGTAAATGGGCACTTCTTGAAAAGGTTTTTTGTTTAAAAAGTCATAGTCGACGTCCCACCATTGTAAATATCGTTCCTATTTTATGTTTATTCTTGTTTTAAATAGAAGACTCCACAACCTAAAGAAAGGCACTAGAGTTGCGCGTTCTTGGCAGCTTGTAGGGAGCATGCCATACCCCGTGGAGCCAGAGGTTAGCGATTAATCTTGTCATGTTCTGGTGGATGGTGATTTTGGCCTAGGCCTGTGATTTTGCCTATCTTTTCCCCCATTTTTGTGCAGACCCGATCATAGATTTCTCCTCCTGGTGTATATTTTCCTTTGTTGTTTGCTTACATCCTTTATTCGACTGGTTTTCCTTGTCGAAGTTTGCCTGAAAGATATTGGCCCCGAGCTTTTCTGCTCCCCCTATGGCCGATTACTTCTCTTTTTTCCTCTATTAAATAGTCTTTGTTTTTTCCCAAGTCCCAGCCATGCCGTCCAAGTCTTCATTATTGCAGGTCACAGCACTGAGAGAAGTCTTATATGGAATCAAGCAAGTGCAGGAATCGTGATTTCAAATGTTGAGAGATTATGCATCAAGGATCGCGAAATCCCGATTCGCGAAGGGGAAGATCTAGGTTGTCCGTTTGTGAGAAGTAGAGGGTTGTTGATTTGACTTCGGAAATTTTGGGAATCGGGAGTTTGGGGTTCTCGTCGCCAAGTGCACCCATAGCCTGAAGCCCTGAAATGCGAAATCCCGATTTCATGATTTCACGAATCAGAGGTTTCCCAAAAGCAGCATCTCTTTCTCCCGAAACACGAAATCATGAAAGCTCCTAGAAATTGGGCCCATGGTCCTAGCACCTAGTCACAAAGGAAGCATGTCCAGAAAAAGGGGCTAGCACTCATCGCATAGTCTAAATTTCGTATTGTTAAGGGAACGATCGTGGCCATACATTTTGAAGCGATTCTGACCACTGATCTCAATGACCGTTTCGCGATTTCGGGCATCGCGATATTGAAGCCAAGATGGGGTGAAAACTGCTGAAATGAGAAACCCCGAAACATCATGTGGGACAAGCATGAGTTCATGACTCGCAATCACATGGGGCAGTTGAAGAGAGCCATGCCAAATGGCTCTAGAACGTTTGTATTAACAACAGAGGAAGGCAACATGGTTTCAATGTGCCAAGTTTAACTCAACAAGTCAGGAGAACCGCCTAACTGAATTCATGGACATCTGGGCTCGTCCCAATCCCAATAAGGGAAGCTAATGAATTCGAATAAGGTGGTTGAAACCTCATTTCAACCATAAATAGGAAGCATGGAAGCACCAGTCATGGAGGCAGGCTATCAACTCAAGGTCACCCTGTCATGAAATTTTCCTCAAAACCCATACTGTCTTAAGATTTGCTTCTAACAAAGGAAAGCCTGTGCAGTCTGACAAAAGAAGAAGAAACACAAAGCTTTGAATGCAAGGGTCCAATTGCATCCTTGGGGGACATTAACAGTTCTGAGTATATATACTCATGTTTTATGTTTTGTAAGTGTCGATGGTTGAGCTAGGCTCCCGATTTGTAAAGTTTTAGCAAATCCTCTGGTTCTCTGGTTATGATATGTATTTGATACTTATTGTTTAATGAAAGTCATTTTACTTTCATCTTTGTGTATCTGCTGCATTGAAACACTTGGGCATGGAGGATCCAGTCGAGGGTAGTTGTGTTTTTGTGATGGAGGTTTGATCACGGTGACGTTGCAACCAATTTTAACCAGTTTCTTGTGTTCTCTTTTTCCTTTGTTGCTGAGAGATCGAGCATGGATGATCCAGTTGGGTCGTTGTGGCATTATTTTAATGTATGTTTGATTGTAGTACTATCATAGCGGTTTCAGTTTCTTGAAATTATGAATTCAAGAGGATCTTGTATTTGAAGCTTTTCCTCCTTAGGCTGCTAGATGACCAGATGTCCACAAAAGACCATTTCATTCTCCTCAAATTGTTCCCCCTACTCACCACCATACTGCAATTTACTTACTGAAGTTAGATCAAGACCTCACTTGCCTATGCATGCCAACCCAGTTTTGTGAGTTAGAATGATATAATCTTGAGATTGTGTCCATTAGACCACCCTTAAATTTATTCATTGCAACATACAAACTGATGGGTACTAGGCTTACCTATGCTGCAATCCAGAGGTGACTTTTTGTGCTAACACGCCCCAAATGAAGATCGTATGCCAAATTTATGCCCCCAGGAGGTTGATACACCAAACTACCCAAAACGAGGTCCACAAAACTGTTGGATTTTCATATTTCGGGGTTAGGGTTTTGGATTTTCTTTATGTTAAAAGGGCCTTTGAAGCCTCATTATAAAATCATCTTCTTGCAACTACGAGTAGCGGGCGCATCTCTTCTCAGAGATAAGCTACCACCATTCTATCAAGTCTTTCACTCTGTATTTTTACAGTCTTTGTACATTTTCGCTCATTAATAGAAAATTGTGTATTACTGTATCTCTGTGTTTATGGTTACATCTCTGATACATTTCTATTATATTATTGTATATCTGAGATATCTTTGTACATTTATTTATTATATCTCCTCTCTCATTTCGTGCCAAAAATAATCTGGATCAGTGGTATCAGAGCAGGCTTCTCTTGATTGTTTTTTTTAGTGCATGTCCTCGACGAGGTCTGAGTATAGAAAGTCGGGTCTGGAGCTTGTCTCTCTTGAAGACAATTTCTCTCGAACGCCAAAGAAAACCTCCATAGAGGAATAAAATAAAAATGACAGAGCATACAATTCTATCAATATGTTGCTTGAGCAAGCTCTCACACGACAGAGGGATGAAATGATGGAGAATTTTTCCCACATCCTTCAACGCCTGTCGATAGCAACATGAACATCTTCATCAAACAACCACTTTGGAATAAACTCTCCTTTCAAGGTACAAGTTAATTTTTATATTCCCGTACTTGAAGGTCAGATATATGTGGATGCCCTAGACAAATGGTTAAATCTACTAGAAGGTTATTTCTCTGTTCACCATTTTTTCGACAGGGAAAAAATCACCTTCGCACTCCTTAAGGCTCTTCCCCATGTTAAACATTGGTGGGAAAATTAGTGGGAGCAAAGTTCCACAAAAGAGTCTGGAAAATATGGGGTTGATCCCACTTGGGATTTTTTTGTGGACGCGGTAAAGGAACAATATTACCCTGTTGGCAACTATGAGGATCAATATATGAGATGGACCACACTTCTGCAAGAGAGGGGCCAAGCAGTTTCAGAGTTCACCAATACCTTCCATAACTTTCACACCAAACTGGGTATCAAATACTCCAAACGACATTTGGTTCTGAAATACCGTGGGGATCTACACAAAAATATCCAAATTGAAATGGATTTTCTAGACATCTAATCACTCGGTGCTGATTATCGATATGTTGTTAAAATCGAGCAGAAATTTAAGCACCAGAACAAATGGGAGTTCGGGTTTGCAAATCCGCAACAACCAAAGTATGATAAAGACAACCCTAACAAATAGTCTCTCGAAAACCATTTCGAGCCACAGGAAAAGAAGGGTCACGGGAAGACGAAGAATGACACTGGAAAATGGTACAATTTTCACAAAAGTCCCTATCACAACACCGATGAATGTCGCTTAAAACAGTCATTGGTGGACGAAATCAAAGACAAGGATCTGAACCCTGATTTAGAATCTGATTCAGAAAATACTGACAGAAGACAGATCATCGACACATCTCACTGCTATTGTCGCGACCGCAACAATTCAACAAGAAGAACCAACAAATCTTGAAGAGGGGGAGCGCCTTTTTCATTCACAGGTGTGGGTGAAGGGGACCCCACTGCATTTTATTGTTGATAACAGAAGCCAGAAGAAATTCATCTCAGCAGAGGTCATCAAAAAGTTGGTATTGTCAACAATACCACACCCACAACATCGAGTGGCTTTGCCAAGGATGAGATCTCCGTGTCGGCCAACAGTGTCGATTGTCATACCAAATCCAACCCTTCAAGGATGAGGTATTATGTGATGTTTCCCCACTGGATGTATGTGATGTTCTCTTTGGCCAACCATATATGTGGAAGCACCATTCTATCTATGAGTCTCGACCCCGTAGTATCATTGTTACTTTGGGGGTCATCTCTATAAGATATCAGAGGTCGTTCTGACTATAGTCGCACCTAAACTGTGCCGCAAGGTAGTATCTCATACTACAAAATTTAGCTTCTTCACAATCTGTTCAAAAGGTGAACATAAGGATATTGCAACCACTACATCCTTGGCCCAAGCACCTTCTATCCAACAGAAGCATGTCAAAAAGAGTACAACAAAGCACAAAGATTGCTTCTACACACATAAATCTCATGTATCTAGACTGGTAAAAAAGGTCCAACCCTTCTAGCCACAGGTTCGTGACAACCTTCAAAAATCTAAGCAGCGCAACTTTTCCAACGAGGCAAGCAACTCATCAAGATGCAGATTCAGAAAACTCTTTTCCCTCTCCCCTGAGCACTCAACGAAATGGATACCATTGATTCCTAAGGAAGGAGGATTGATCCAGGTGGATATCGGTGGCCACCCACCTTTTCCAACTCGCTCAAAACAATTTTTTGACAATTTTGGAAATTTACTATTTTTAGCAGTTTTTATCTTCCGGGGCCATTTTGAGGGACTAAATGAAAATTTTTCG
>JASDQU011179205.1:1004-15435 GCA_032191745.1 Picea mariana | reverse complement strand
ATCGTATGCCAAAGTTACTCCCCCGGGAAGTTGATACACCAAACTACCCAAAACGGGGTCCACAAAACTGTTGGCTTTTCATCTTCCGGGGTTAGGGTTTTGGATTTTCTTTATGTTAAAAAATATTTTGGAGCCTCATTATAAAATCATCTTCTTGCGAATGTGAGTAGAGGACACATCTCTTCTCAGAGATAAGTTGCCACCATTCTAGGGAGTCTTTCACTCTATATTTTTACAGTCTTTGTACATTTTTTTATCATTAATAGAAAATTGTGTATTACTATATCTCTGTGTTTATTGTTTCATCTCTGATACATTTATGTTATATTATTGGATATTCGAGATATTTCTTTATTATATCTCCGCTCTCATTTCGTGCCGAAAATAATCCGGATCAAGAGTGGATTTATCTCACCTATGAAATCCAATCCCCATTGTTGAAAGAGGCCATTGGTAGTGATATGTTTTAAGGGCATGGAGAGTAATTTTTGTTTTCGTGCAAACTTTTGAAATTCATTTCATTCCCTTACTATGGTTAATACATCAAAGAAAAGGGTGGGCCAATAGTACCATGCCCTTAGAATCTTGAGGGTTGTAGCTTTCCAATGCTAGTGTCCTCTACAAACTCCCCTGTGCATATCTGTTGTGATTTGTTTAGATTCACTTTCTTCAAGACATTTTAATAGGATGCCATCAAGATCCCTCCAATACAAGTTCTGATTAAAAATGTAGAATTTTATAGACTTTAATTTGAGAGACTTGGCCCTCGTCTTTTTCAAATCTGGTGGACATTCTAGATGTTGCAAAAAGTAAATAAGATCTTTATACTAAGGTGAAGAGGAGTAATTTTCAGATACCTACATGCTGTCTTGTCCAGACCATGTCATGGGCACATCGGATTGGGTGAAGGTATGATGCAATTCCAGTACCTTATAGTTTGATTCTGATAATAACTTGGCAAGTCCCTACCCCTTAATCAGCTTGGTGGGCTTGATGTGTTGGTCATACTCCAACAGTTTGAAAATTCATTTCCCTCTATTCCCTTCATTGTATGGATGGAATAGAATATCTTTGACACTGTTGCTATGAACATAGGATGTTGCTAGACTGTAACACATATACCCTTAAGGCATTTAAAACTTTGACCAATGCATATGCCTGTTTTTCTAATATGTCATACTTCAACTCAACATCTCGGAGGGATTTGCTGAAAAAGGCTATGGGTTGTTCATGACCTTCTTCATTCTTTTGGAGTAGCACAACAACAATGGTTTCCTTGGAGGAGAAAGAAAATATAAATAACTCTTTGGCATAGTCAAGGCTGATTAATAATGTGGATTCAACCAAAGCTTGTTTGATCCTTTATAAAGTTGATTTTTCCTCCAGTGACCACTTGATAACTATTATTAACAACATATTTATTCAACATGTTGGTGATAGTCCTTATGATTTCAACAAATTTTGGCACAAAGCACCTTAAAAAATTGATTCTACCTATTAAAGACTGAATAGACTTCTTGTTTTGGGGGATTGCAATTTCCTGAATGGATTCCACTCTCTTAGGGTCTATTTTTATTCCTCCCACTGATATGATGTGGCCTAGGAGCTTACCCTCTGGAATAGGAAAGTGGGAATTCCTGGGATTCAAAGAGATCCCATACCTTCTGCATTTTTAGAAAATACGCTCAAGGTGTTGTAAATGTTCTTCATCTGATTTGGGAAAATGGTGATGTCATCCAAATATATAACCATAAATTTTTATTTTTCCCCCATGAAGGCTATGTCCATGGCCCTATGAAAGGTGGCCCCTACGTTCATCAGCCAAAAGGGAATTTTTTCATACATAAATTTCCCTCATGGGGTGGTGAATGTTGTTTTTTCTTTGTCTTCTTCACTCACAGTTATCTGGTTATAACTAGAGTACCCATCCAACAAGGAAATCCTATGGGCACCTACTACCCTTTTCAAAATATGTTCCATCTTGGGTAGCGGGTAGTTTTCCTTTAGAGAACACTTGTTGAGATTTCAGAAATCAACACACAAACATATTTCCCCACTCTTTTTCCTCACAGGTACCAAGTTGGACACCCAATGAGAGTACCTCAAGGGCACAATGATTCTGGAATCCAACATTTGTTTCAACTCTTTTTCAATTATGGACATCAACATGGGGTTAAATTGCCTAATATTCTGTCCGAATGGATTAGAGCCAGCCTTTGGAGGGATCTTGTGCTGGATGATGTCATCGTCAAATGTCTTCAAATCCTCATATGACCAAGAAAAAATATCAGCAAAATTTTTCAGGAGGTTGACATACCTGTCTTTTTGTTCTAGAGGTAGCGATTTGGACAATTTGACTACTTTGAGATTTTCAACAGTCCCAATGTTGTAGTCCATCACTTTCTCTACTTGATTTTTTATGGCAGCTTCTATGGAGACATCATAACTGTTAAATAACCTTTCCAGTGACACTAGACCCCTAGGGATATGGTTTGTTTTAAGTTCCACAATGTTGTGGACAACCACCTTGTTCAACAGATGGGATGTTTTTTGATATGACGATTCATCATCTTCACCCTCTTGATCTATTGAGATACTGGAGAATTCTTCTATGGTCTGTAGAAATCTTTGTAGCTCTAAGTCATCACTAAATACTTTCTAGTGATTTACATTGTCTGGTATTCTTCTGGATGGTGGCATATGAGAGGTCCATTTGTAACGATCCCCCAACATTCTTGGTCCACGTCATGGAGAGAAGAATACCAAACTTGGGGGGAATGTCAGCCACAACGATGTCCATCGCTACACTCTTCATGGGTAACTGTTCCAAAGAAACCACCATATGTTTTATTAATCCCAAATGTTTGAATTTTTTGGAGCCAAAGGAGTAAAGGTCTTGGTAGGGATTAGTGATCTCCAGATCTAGTTCTTCCATCACAACCTTAGGCATGACATTGTGTGAGGCCCCTGAGTCCATGAGACAATTATGTAGGATCTTGTCATGGACATTTAAATATATATAGAAAGGTGGATAAGTATCATAGCCATCATCAATGTGTGGGCCCACAGTAATAGCTAGGTTTTCATCCAACAAACTAATTACATCAACAATTACAATGGAAGTAAGTGGTTGCAGAACCTTCATAATGGAATTTTTGAAAGGCTCATTTTTCAACAATTCTGACAAAGGTACAGGGATCTTGATCTTGCTCAACTCTTTCTCTAGGATGAAAGATGATTGTGGCCTATCAACTTACTTTACTTTAGGAACAACATGTTTAAATGGGGAAGGCTGGTGAGCTTTAGCCAATGCACCCTTGCTTGGATTTGGCTTGGGAGGAACTTCTGTTTTTCTGTTCCGATTGGAGGTGGTGGCTTTCGGAGTGCTCGTTCTAGGCCTCAAGTCATATTTATTTTAGGGATGGAATTGAATAACTCTCTCTTACCCTACCTCATTATAAAACTAATTTGATAGTTGTGCTACCTAATAATCTTGTTGCATTAAGTGACTGGTGTAAAAATATGTTTCATTAAGAAGTACAACAACATCATCCACAACACCACTGTCTACATCCATCTCCTCAATATGATTGTTTTGCAAAGGAGGTACTACTCTTTGGTCATCATCATTCTTCCTCTCTCTCTGCATTATCTGAGGGGCACCATTCGACCTCCTAAAATGGTTGGGATTTATGTTCCCAACCCCTTGAAAATCTATGTTTGGTTTTTTAGATTCCCATTTCAACTTAGCTATTTCATATGTCAAATCCTTCAAAGTTTTGGTCATTTCATCAAGTTTGGGATCAGATGTGGTCGGGTTAGAGGAGGAAGGGGAATCCTCTCTCTGTTTCTTCTTGTCTTTTTTAGATCTAGTCTTTAACCTGTATGATGCTAGGATGTTGGACTCAACCTCAATGGTTGCTTCTTGCATAGAAAACAAAGTGGTGGATCTTCTCCCCCTCAACAAAAGAGATAATTTTTCATCAAATGCATTGGAATAAGTGATCTTGGAAGAGGCTTCAGTTGGTTAGATCTCATCTAGGATACTACCATACATCTTATTAAATCTCTTGGTGAATTCCAAAGTAGACTCACCGTTCTTTCTCTTAAGGGCCCCAAACTCAGTGATGTAATAAAAATAATCCCTTCTATCTCCCCATTGCTTTAAGAAAGCTTCATCTAACGCATTGATATCTACAATGGAGGCTGGAAAGAGGCCCCATAACCATTTCCTTACTTCCCCATCTAGGCTCTGTATAAACAACCTCATCCACACATCTGCATAGTCAATGTTAAAGTTGTCTGCAAAGATGTAGAAGGCTACCATATGTTCCTTTGTTGTGACATCCCCTTCCCCATTATATCTTGAAAAACATTTCATGTAATCTGTGGAAAGGAGTGCATGTAATGCTACAGGAAGAACTAGGGGTGCATATCTGGAAGCAATTATGGCATCCATCTTGTTAGCAACCATTGTTTGGGCAATAAGAATCTAAAGATGTATTGGAGCTATAGGGGTGGATGTTGGATTGGATGATGAAGTAGAGGCAGGAGTTGAAGGTGTATGAGGTTCCTTGGAATTGTGATTCTCAGGGCTAGCAAATTCAAGCTGCTTGTGATGATGAAGAAAAGTAGATTCTTGAGGCGCAACTTTACCCTTGAGGGGTGAGGTATCTCTCTGAGCTAAGGTGTATTTTCTTAGTTTTCTTTATGGATTAGAGACTACTGTGTCCTTCTCAGAGTTAGGATGAGCCTTAGTGGCTTTGATGTGCTCATATTTGGATCTCTTGAGTCCTTTTCTGGGAGCCAGTATTTATTTTGTGAAGTTTTCTCAGTGGAGTCGCCAGGTGAAATATGGAAGTATGAATGTGTCTGGTCTTTGTTCACCATAAAAGGTCATATCTGATCATTTTCTTTCTCCCTGGGAAATATATATCGTTACTTCGTTCCCCGACAACGACACCAGAAGATGTTGGTCCTAAAGTTTTCACCTAACTGCTAAAGGGTGGAGCTAGGCCACCCCAAGTTTTGGAATGGTTGGTGTTTTGGCTATTTGATTTTGTTGGTAAGTTGGAGAGTTGGTTTACCAAGTCAAAAACATAGTTGGGTTGGAAAAATGATATGGACGAGGGTCCTCCTTGGCTGGTGGCACACTAATCACAGACAAGTGAGGTAATAGAGGTAAAAAACAAAGGGAAACAAGAAACCGGACAATGAATACTATGTTGCAAGAAGTTTAATACTTAAAATATCATTTCAAGACATTAAACATGTATCAAAACATAATTGCTTCCATAGGTTTCAATAGAAACACATATTCACCAAAGAATTTGTTGTTTCACAGGTTGCATATTAGTAAAGACAAGTTATACAATAGCTGAAAGAAATGAAATGTACTTCGCACAAATCAAAAACTGCATTCAAGATAAGATAAAAACAAACGTAGATTTGGAAAAAAACATTGTCATCAAGAGTATATTCACCAGGTAGAGAGATTTAATCCATGCATAGAACAAGTTCAACCAGTTTGATGTATTGATATCCTTCTCCCAAAAATTGAACCCTTATAACATACACAAATTGCCTATTTATCAGAGATGTAGAGACCCTCGATCAATGTGGAACTGGGGCTTAACTTTACAACATCAATTATAAAACGACTTATTAACTTAACTAAAAAATTGATGGAGTATATTAATGTATACTTAGAGCTTGAATTAATAAAAAAGGAGTGTTCTTATCACACATAAAAGACCACTTATTATGCGTTAATCTAAAAGAGTCTTACAATTAAACAACTAGAAAACTGCTACTAGCAATGAAACTAGACTGATGCATATGCTGGACTGAAATGAGATTTGACAGAAAATTACTAGGAGTGACATAACTGAGTTCTGTATCGAGCATTGACATCCATGCGTTCTGTTGGAGGCCACTGGGAGATAACTGGATGTGTTGGCGACGTTCTTCCTCAACTTATCTCCTGAGGGAAGAAGCAAGTCTTTTGGCACTTTTTTTGGAGTCTTGGATACTTTTTCTACAATTTAGAGTGCAACTTCCCTAGTTTTGGGTCATGGTTTTGCAGGGTCTGGATCTGAAGCTTTAGTTTTGTACATGTTGACTATTATCGAGCTTCTCTATCATGACTATAACTGACCTTTCCTTCTTGTCTTTCTTTGTGATGGACTGGTTGTGGTCTACTGGTGAGGATAAGCTACTTCAAAAATTCGTCGTTCGAGAGATTTTGAATGAAGAATACAAATATCTCCCAAATGATCGAACTCACGAAGTCATTAACCAACACTTATTGCTAATTAAACTGAGATTAAGATCTCTTTATCACTTAAATATTTTGGGACTTCGGGGCTCTGACACTTCAAAGTTTTGAGCTTCAGGGGACTGTGCCTGCTATTGATAGAAATATCTTGGAGGACAATCTCCCAGAGTGACGTGGAAACCCAACACTACAAACAATGACTTCGACTCTCCAGGGATTTAGGGCTTCGAGCTTCAAGAAATTGCATCTCCTCTTGGCTTGAAGTCTCCCATAGGGACAATCCTCCAGAGTGACGTGGCAACATGTTGTCATAATATATAATGTTTCATAAAAATGAGAGTGACATGTGTCACCTGAAATAACCCATATGATGTAACCAAAGGTGCTGGAATGAGTGCCACATGTCATCGATAAATGGATGCCACACGTCTCCGAATCTTTGGTGTTCGAGAGATTTGGAATACGAAGTATGAATATCTTCCGAATGATCGATATCCTAGAGTCATTAACCAATGATTATTGCTAATTAACCCAAGATTAAGTTATCTTTATCCTTAAACATTTCGGGACTTTGGGACTCCGACCCTTCAGGGTTCAGGAGCTTGTGAATGCAAAGATTAAGAATCTCTTGGAGGACGATCTCCTAAAATGATGTGGCCGCATAGTGGCATGGTTGCATAGTGATGTGGTTGCATAGTGATGTGGTTGCCTAGTGACATGGCATAAAAAGAAGAGTGACATGTGTCACTAAAATAGTAAATATGACGTACCCAAATATGGTTGAAATGAGTTCCACGTGACAAAAAAAAATGAATGCCACGTGTCTCAACAGATGAATGTGACACGTCTCTGACTCTTCAGGGTTCGAGAGTTTCTGAATGTAGAGTTTGCACATCTCCTGGATGGCCGATATCGCGGAGTGACGTGGCAGTTTGGAACTTTGGTGTTCAGATGCTTTGGCACTTCAGGGCTTCTAGAATGCAGAGTATGAATATCTTTCAGCGTGACAAACTCCTAGCCCTGAACTGCCATGTCACTCTAGGAGTTTGTCACGCTNTGAATGTAGAGTTTGCACATCTCCTGGATGGCCGATATCGCGGAGTGACGTGGCAGTTTGGAACTTTGGTGTTCAGATGCTTTGGCACTTCAGGGCTTCTAGAATGCAGAGTATGAATATCTTTCAGCGTGACAAACTCCTAGAGTGACATGGCAGTTCAGGGCTATGGTACTTCGGGAAACAATTTTTGTTGTGGATTGAAATATGTCGAACGTCAAAGTCCCATATTAAAGCTTCATATTTCTTGTTTGTTAAACCTCGCACAATTTTGAAACTCTAAATGCATGAGAGATGTTGATCTGAATTAACTGTTGGATCTCCATCGTAAAAAAATTAACCTGTCTATTTGCGGATACAAAGGACTTGGTAAACCTTCTGCATGCTCAATTAGTGATAAACATGATGACAAGTATTTTCAAACTCAAACCAGAACATGTAATCACCTTTCAAGAAAGCAAAAGATGGTACAAAATAAGTAAATATGAGTAGGGGCCATTGAATCTGAGTGATTAAATCATGGAGAATAATCTTAGCAAAAACAAAACAAAAATCATACTTGATGGATGTATAGGGTAAAGGAGAGAAAGGGCATGGGTGCAGACCCAGGTTACAACACTCCCTCTAATTCTGCATGCTCTATCTAAAACCTAACTCNGAATCAGTGTCACAAAAATTTGGACAATTTTCCACTTTTCACAAATTAATTGAACAACAAATATTTATTTGATTTTCTCAATCAATATATATAAAAGAATAAATATTTTGTTTATTAAATAACTTGAATGAATACATAAGATCAATCTTTGAATATCATCTTCATACAATTATGAGACACCCAGCTCTTTGTTACAAGACCCAACTTGTAGTTCTCAGATCCAACTGAGAAATGAGGAATCCAATCCTCATAACAAGTCCCAGCTTGTTGATCTCAGATCCAACTGAGATGTGAGGAATCCAATCCTCATACAAGACCTAACTTGTAAACATGCACCAACCTGATATAGTGAACTTTCATTCAATCCATTATATATAAATGTATATACTTCAACAAATTCAACTACACTTCTTCTCACCATTCCTTCTTGTTTATATACTCTTCCAACTTGTGTGAACTTGAATCATTGCATCTTTTGATATTTGAACCATTGTGTATTTGATTTTAAATGATAATATTAATTTTTAATTAACATAATTTTTCTTTTTTATTCTTTATTCATGTTTTCATGATTTAACTCTCTTTTAATCATGACTGTGTATCGGTTTGTTTATCCTCATGAGTTGATCACAGACATGGATCAACTCATTATATCGTTATCATGCTACTGGTGTGTTCTCGGTTCACCAACAGATCATATTCTATCACTTATCATTTTTCTATAGTGTTCTGGTGTTAACTCTCTGTCAAATTAATTTGTATGAGATGCTTCCTTCAAAACATTTTCACATGATCACGGACATAGAACCAGAGGCTTATCAATTTAAGCATTGCCTTCATTTCAACCTTGTTTCTCTGTTCCATATGACTAACGATGGTGACCATACATTAGACTAAACAAGCACTTGAGCACTTATCAAAATCAACGGTCACGATTCAATCTCCTGATGAGATGGACGACTATCAAAACTTCGCTCTTCGAAACTTTGGGATTTCAAATTTTCAAACCTTCGAATACGATTTCGCCGAACATATCAGATGGTTCACATTTATATCACAGAAATAGATCAATNATCGGTCACGATTCAATCTCCTGATGAGATGGACGACTATCAAAACTTCGCTCTTCGAAACTTTGGGATTTCAAATTTTCAAACCTTCGAATACGATTTCGCCGAACATATCAGATGGTTCACATTTATATCACAGAAATAGATCAATGGTTAGATTCAACCCTTACAAGGCTTAATTCGACGGCTAGGTCTTATTCAAGCATTGAGATGGATGGCCACAGATTACTTCACGACTTCGTCTATTACTCTTACGCTATCCTTCCACTGTAGTAGATCGACGGATGAGAATTCTCTCGAAGTGTTTCTTTAGATCGGACGAACCATGTCTACTTCAAGATTTCATCCTTTGGGACTTCAAACCTTTTTTCATTTTCTAGTGGTGAAACTCTCGAAGTAATTCTTCCAAAGTGACATAATTTATTGACGTCACGTGTTGACATGGCACAAGTCAATTTCCTCTTGACACATGTTGTCATCTGATTATGCCATGTGTACTTGTTGTCGTGGTCTTCTACCACATATCCTTGCTGACGTGGTTTGTTGACATGATCTGCCATATGTCTTTGCTGACGTGGTTTGCTGACCAACAACCCTGATCCAATGATCATTGTATATCCTCCACATCCGATGGTCCTTATTTATTTCGGATTTCGAGCTTCGGGTATTTCAAATCTCAAACTTTCCGGAGCATAACCTCCTCACATATTTTAACTCGAAACGAATGTTGTTTGTTGATCAAGGTTTTAGATCCACGGCTTGATCTATCTGCGATACTACTTAGCCTTGGATTAAATCCAACGACTCTTCTTCTAGCTTATCCTGTCCTTCCACTAGAATGATCTGATGGCTGACGGATATTCGGGTGATTGAGATCTCAGATATCGACCCTTGATTATCCTTTCCTTCCACTTAAATCAATCCGACGGCTGACGAAAATTCGCATAAATGAGATCTCATGATCTTTTACTGTGCTTATCTTGTCCTTCCACTAAAAAATGATCCGACGACTAACGGGTATTCGGATAATCGAATTATCAAGCCTTTTTCCCTTATTATCCTATCCTTCCACTTTCAAATGATCCAATGGTCGAGAAGACTCTCGAAACAGATCAATGATCAAGGATGGTTGCGGGGTCCTCAACCAACACGACTTGTAAGACAATCGTTGGGTTCTGCAATGGAAACCGCTCATTGGTAGTAGAACTGATTCCAACCATATATCTATTGTCAAGTGAACATTGACGATCATTGTGGATTGCAGAACCACAACTTGCAAGTGGTTTAATTTGTCACCCGAGCTCCACAATTTGAAGTTGTGCATCTTTTGGTGAGTTAACCATAATCGTTGATCTTTGAACCTATAAGCTCTGACGATCATGACTAATTGCGGGATTGGAAATAGAACGATGTTTAATACTCCTTTCGATCTCCACAATCTATTCCTGTCGTTGATTTGGCGATTGCGCATCCAACGATCACGAGTCAATATGACTTAATCTGCTCATTTGTTGGATCAACCACAGTTGTCAATATTTGGGTTTATGAGATTTGACGATCTAGACCAATTGCGGTATTAGAACCAGTGAGTTGTTTAATTTTTCTTTCTCTCTCCGCAATTCATGCCTACCGTTGATTTGGCTTGCAAATCTGACAGTCACGATCCTCCAATGGTACTCAAGCCCATGGTCACTCATATGACCGACGTTCGTTCCATGAGATGATCAATACTGTCACTTTTCTTGATTGGACAACTGTTGAGGCTTCTCACCTTTTCCTGTGCATTGGTCGACTTCTCAATATTTCCATCAATCCCAACGACACTTCTGCAATGCGCTCTTCCTTCTGAGATTTGATCTTCACATACCATTCTCTCCTCCTTCTGAGCTTGCACTTTTGATCTCTGCATACTGTTTGAAATTTTCTGCTAACTGATATACTATTGACATCAATGAAAATTTCATCTATGATAAATCACAATGATAATTCATCATAACAATAGATCATCACATCATAATGACATCAACTGTTGAAATCAATGACAACATATCATTGACAATATGTCCAACAATCTCCCCCTTTTTCATTGAGGGAAACACACAAACTCCCCTTGTGATGATTCTTTCCTCCTATGAAGTTACTCTGCCCCTTTGACATCAATGTCAGAGGGTTGCTCCCCTTATAATCAACATCTGTTTGTCTGCATGTCTTTGACCAGAATATGAACTTTGGCAACTCCCCCTGGAATCATGTTCTGTCTGTCATAACTGAATGACTCCCCCTGTCAATATGCTCTCTCTCTTCTTCTGATTACTCTCCCCCTTTGTTTCTGAAAGAGTATCTCTTTTTGACAAGGTCTCTTCCCCTGTTAATTTACTAACTTCTTATCTCAGTTTATTGGGATTTTTGTGTTTAAATAAGTAGTCTTCTTGATACTAATTTTTGTAGTGATCAAGTCTTTTCAAAACTTAATCTAATTGCTTTTCTTATTTAATAACCAAAATACTCCTCTTGAGTTTTTACTGACTTTCCCTTTTCAAATAGAACAAGAGTTTGAATCTTACTGATATTTTTGATTACTTCTTATTCTTCTTTGATATTTCACATCAATATCAATTGAGGAATTATACCAATTGATTTAAATACCAATTTTGTTATAAATTTTGTTATCACAGGAATCTATCTTTGTTGAATGATACTCCTTGAACTTCTCTGCTACTTTTTTTTTTACAACTTATGACATCATCGGGATTTGATATTGTCCCATATACTTCTATAGGTTCTTCCTCTTCTTGAGCTTGATTGATTTCATATTGAATTTCAAATTCTTCATTAGTACTTTTACCCATCATGATCTTATTATTAGTTTCTTCATTTTCAGGTGTAATAACATTTTTCTTGCTTTCTCCTTTAGATTTTCTTCTCCATATCTTCTTGTGAGATATTCTGCTTTTTGGGTTTTCTCTTTCTAATTGTGTTTTTGGATATTTGTGATCTCCTTTCTTGTTCCAACTTTTATTATGCTTTGTCACTGACTTGAATGACTTATTCAAATATTGACTTTTTGTATTCTTGCACTTTTGGGATTTGTGCCCAAACCTATCACAGTTGTAACATCTCATTGTATGACAAAATTTTGTTGTGTGCCCAACAAAATTACATCTCCAACATCTAATTGAGTTTTTGGATTTTCTTGTACATCCTTTCTCTAGTTTCTTGCAGTCCATTGCTTTATGGCCAAAGCTATGACAAGAAAAACAATAGCCATTGAAGATATTTCCATTCTTGATTTTATTTTAACTTGTAGGATCTGTCATTTGATTTTCTTCTTCATTTTTACTTCTAAAGCTGTTCTCCTTAACAAAGTTCCTGACTTGTAATTGCTTTGTACTTGCACCTTTTCCTTTTAAGAGGGATAATCCTTTCTCATTTTTGTAAATGGTGCTCCATTTGTTATTGCCATATTTCTTATTGTATCCAAGACCAGTTTTGTCATCAATTGATCTTTGGCTCTTCCAAATCTTATTTAGGATAGCTGAGTTATTCTAGAAATTGACAATATTATTTGTATTTTCATTCATCTTTTTGAGATTGACTATTTCTAACTTCAACATATGACATAATTCTTCCTTTTTAGTCAACTCGATCATCAGGGCTTCTTCCACTTCTTTAGTGTTTTCAAGTTGAGTCTTTAGATTGATGACTATTTCTTCTATATCATCCGAGAATTATTTGCATTTAATAGTTTTTTCATATGTCTTCAATTCTTTCATATCTTTTGTTAGATAAAAAACTTTAGTTTTCAATATTTTGATTTCTTCTTTGTATTCTATCTTAATCCTTTTGAGTTTGATGGCTTCTCTTTCAAATATTTGGCATGATTCTTCCTTTTTAGTTATTTGAATCTTCTGAGCTTCTTCCTTTTTCTTAGCTTCTACAATTTGAGTCATCAGATCTACATTAGTACTTTATTTTATGTTTTTTAAATTGATGATTTCCAATTCCAACATGTGGTAAGAATTTTCTTTCCTTGTTAACCGGATCTTTAGTTCTTCTTTACTTTCTTTAATTTCCTCAAGTCGAGTGTTTGACTTCTCAACCTCCTTTATAAGATTCACAACTTCTGCTTCTAGCTTATGACATGAATCTTCCATTTTGTTCATCTGGTTCCTCAATACCTCCTCTCTTCTTTTGGTTTCTTCAAGTTGGGTCTTCAGATTAACATTGCTTTCTTTTAGTTCTTTTAGATCTGCAAGGTTTCTTCTAAGTTTATCATATTCCTTATTTTCTTCTTTTGCCTGACTGATTTCATTCCTCAATTTATCAATCTCGTTTTCTTTTTCTTTTAACTGAACATTTTACTCAGATATTATTTTTTCATTGTCTTTGAGCATTTCATTTATTTCCATGATATGATTTTGACTCTTTTCAAGAAATTCTTTAGTGTAGTCATGAAGAAAACTATAGTCCGAATCATTATGATCAAACTGGTACACATAGAGACTCCAATCAACTTTTTGTTTGGCCTTTGATAGTTCTTCTTCTACTTCATCCATGGGATAAATGTTAACATAACATTCTTCTGTTTCTTTTAGTACTTCTTTTCTTTTACTGTCATGTTTCTTTAATTCTTTCATCTCTTCTATTAGATTAATAACTTTGGTTTTCAAACTTTTGATCTCCTCTTCTTTGTTTTATAGCTGAAACTTTTGTTCATTCTCTTCATGGTTAGATTGATCTAGCTTTTGTAGTAGCATCATATCTTTCTGTTGGAGTTTCTCCAACTCTTGTAGAGTCCATAGGGTTGTGTACTCAAGACTGTCAAGAGGCTCCACATGAATTTTAATATGCATATAATTTCTTGGTTCCAAACAAATCTCTCCTATAGCAGCTGCAACATCAATTTTAAGATTATGTAATTTTTCTTTAGTGAATACCGAGGTATTCCTCAATTCCTTGATGATTTCGTCTTCTTCATTGTTAACTGGGATTTGCATCAAATCCTGCATTTCATACTGATTATAAATGTATTTCTTTGTATTATGTTCTTCAATCTAATTGCAATTTTCCTTTTCTTTATCTTCTTCATTATCTTGATAAGAACTCTCTTCTTCTGAGTTTTGTTCTTTATTCTGACAAGAATCCTCTATATCCGAGTCTTATTTCTCACTTTGATAGGATTTATCTTCTTCTTGTGTTTCATTCTGATAACATTTTTCTAGTTGAAGCCATAATTATTTAGCAGATTTGTAGTGCTTCATATTTTCTTTGACTTGGTCTGTTAATCCAATTAGAATTGCTTTTAAGGCTACTGAATTATTTCTCTTTGCTTCTTTTGCAGTTTTGGATTTTCTGTTTGAAGTAGTTAAGTG
>JASDQU011179204.1:30494-44132 GCA_032191745.1 Picea mariana | reverse complement strand
TAAAGCTCCTAAGTCAAAGTGAAATTAGAATCATAAAGTAAAGTATGAGGGTAAAAGTCTCCCCCTTTGTGTTTAGAGACTCTTAAACACATGGGGACCACTTTCCAAGGTATCCAAAACTCAACAGAATTTTCACTCAGATCTGCAAGCTACTTATATTATACATGCACTGCAAAAACTTATGCAAAAAGACTTCTTTCCTAGCTACTGACGCAACAACCAAATCTTCAGACCAAGAAGACAATGGAAAAGGGGAATTTTTATTTATTTATTGCAAAATAATGCAACTAGGAAAAATGATGACAAGATCAAAACCAAGAAAAAGAAAACTCTGGCTTAAAGCACAGATCGCAGACAGAATCAGAGCATGAAAATGCAACAAAGCAATCTCAACAACACCAATTCTAACACTTGCCTAAAAACCATGAAATAAATGTTTTTCTTTTTTTTATGTTTTCTATCAAAAATCAAATAACAAGCACAAGCTAAGGAAGAACTGCCCAAACCTGTTGAATGTGCAGCCTCAGACTATAAACCTCTGAGAGGAGCTCTTCTCACCACAGGAGGGGATGACTGCCCCACCCAAGCTGAAGAACTGCCTAACAGACCCGCGACTGTCACCAAGACAGCACGCGTGTATCCGCGTGCTGTTCCACTGCAGCGCGCGGGTACCCGCGGGCTAAACCTAATCAGGTCGCGGGTATGTCTAAAATTAAGATAAAATCACACACAGACAGTCTAGTCCTGAAAAAGACTTCTGGTACTGACAACCAGAGTCTCTGATAGGCTGAGATGCTATCACTTTAACAGAAAAAATAAAATTTGCAAAAAGGAAAAACCAATGTGAAGAAACACACAACAAGAAAGACTGAAACACAAGACTGTAAACCAATCCAGACCCAGACAGGATCCAGAAAGCCCCCTGAGAAGATAAACTTCTGACAGGGGAAGAGGGGACTGCCTCTTAAACTTCCTGGTCACTACACGCTACTGAAACCACTACAGGACACGGATATCCGCGTGCTGTAGAAGTTTATGGCGCAGGTCACCCGCGGGCAGGGCTTCTGCAGGCCGCGGGTACCTCTGTGTGTCCCGAAAAGAAATGTCAAGCATCAGTCAAGGAAAACTGGTATTGATCACCAGGTTCCCTGCTAGCTTTCGGCTTGACAGAAAACAAAAACAACAAAGAAATAGAAACTAGATTCCTTGAACTACCAAAAGATCTTTAACCAAACCCGGGAACCCTAAGAGTAAAATTAATCCCCAGTGGAGTCGCCAATTCTGTTGTGGGGTATTCTACCCTACGGACTAATAAGCTAGGGCTCTAAACTTATACGCAGATCATGACCCTTAAGATTTAACTTTTAACCTTCTACCCAAAATCTCAACCCCTTTTTCAAGCAAACATGGGAAGAATCGACTCACCATTTTAACGATGATTGAAGTAGATCCTCCGTTGAGCCTTTTATTTCCTTGATGTTGCTGCCCCTTCTACAAAGCTTCATGCAATCAAGATAAGACTACACATGCATGCTACTGATCTAATAGGGGGTTAGAAATAAAATGTAAATCAAACAACATAGATGAGATTCACGAACTTGGGACGGGAAAAGCATCTTTTTCATTAGTCTCAAAATGAATCACTTACAATGAGTTCTGAGACTGGCCACCGTTCCTCGATCCTGATCCTGGGCTCTTCCTCTTCTTTTGTCCTCCAACTGCTGCAACATGAAGTCCTCCTGAAGCTTGAGGCAAAGCTAAAGGGTAGGGACAATAAGGGACTTGGCAATTTGGCAGAGTTTCTTTGCTATCATTTTTCCTCCTTTGAATAGTACCCCTACCCCTCCTTTTATAGGCTAGAAGGAGCTAGGTTTTTAGGCGAACTCTCAGCCATGCATGGAGGAGAGTTCCAGTTAACTGACAAAAAGCCTTGTGTCTCGGCGGAAACTTTCCTGATTTTTTGCTTTGTTAGGTACCCGCGGGCTGTTTTGGGTTAGCCCGCGGATGCCCATGTGCAGTATAAGGACAGCAAGCGGTCGCCCGCGCCCAGTAAGAAGTTAGGACGTGGGTTGCTTGTTTTAAGTGATTTTTTGAGGAATTGCTCAGCATGGCTTTGGCTAGGAAGAGGCATGAGTAGGCCTGATGCCAGGTAAGCAGGGATAGTGCAATTTAGGGTTATAACACTTAGATGGATCTTTTATTGATTTTATTTACTCATAATGATGTGTTTGACTTGAGATCCTTGGAGGGTGTATTCATTTGTATTTGCAGGACCCAGTTGGTTGACAGTTTTGGAAGAACAATCCTAGCTTGGGCTTCCATGGGGCTTGAATCACACAGGGTGGATACCAATGGCCCACGCTCTGGATGATTATTACATGCATTTGGAGGCCTAGAGGACACCTTGGAGGATCTTACCCATCCCCTACATGCCAAACAACTTGCTTGAAAGGGCCAAAACATCACCTTTTGAGGGCTTAACATCACCCTAGGGCTAGGGTTTGGTGGTGATTGAAGACACTTGTCATGTTTTGAAAGAAGAGGCTCATGGATCATGGAAGAAAGGCTTTGGTTGAAGACTATTGGCCTTTGGAGGCCTAGTGCTCCCTTCTCCAACTCAACGACTTGACCAAAAGTGCCAAACATTGCCCAAAAGAAGGGTGATGTCATGTTTCTAGGGTTTCTCTTATGTGAAAAATAGCAATTAAATAATATTATTTTTGTAAAGGGGAAAGATAAGGGTTGTTGACCCCTTATATTTTGTTTTACAATAAGTTTTGTGGACAAACATGTCTTAGAACATTTTGTATAAATAGATATCAACTCTATTTCATTTTGACATAGCTCTCCCATTGTGAGAAGACTACATTGGCTGAAATTTGCGCCCTACTTGGGAAACTCTCTTCATCTCTCTTGGTTACATTATCTTGTGATGGTTTATATTTGCTATTGGATGGATGGATGATGCACAAACTCTCTTGGAGGCTTGTTTCTTTCTTTATGGTGGAATTTGCTTGGTGAACTAGGGTTTCATCTTGTTAATGCTTCAACTAGGTAAGGATTTCATGCTTATTGTTCTCTTTTCTTGGTTGTAAGGTTAATGTGATAATTTGTTGGGGAATATAAGGGTATACAACCCCCTCTAAGTCCATTGTAATTGTTTGAAATAATTTTTGGTGCAAAGGATACTAGGAGGAGTAAAAGGGCTTACACCCTCCTAGGCTTTCCTTGTTGGTTAGGGTTTGCCTTAGGGAGTAAAAGGGATTACAACCATAAGGAAGTAACTAATCCAAATTTTTTCATCAAGAGACTTTGTTTACCCAATAGAAAGACACTAATCTTCATGCATTGGAGAAATAAATTATTGCATTGGTAACTGTAAAAAGTTAAGATATTGAGATTGTCTAAGTTGGAATATGTTCTTTGTGTTCTAAGCTTGTTAAGTCCACAAATGCGTCTTTTTTCTCCAAGTAGTTCTTGTTGCTATTACAACTTTAATCTACAGCCATTAGGGATGCAAAAAACCCTAAACAAATTTCTAAATAACTCTCTTTTCAACTGTTAGTCCCTAAAGTTGCACTTGACTATGAGAGGGAAAGATAGGGCATCATCAAGTTATTGCAATAGTATTTTGAGGGTTTTATGATTTGGTTTTTTAAAAGGGTGGTTGAAAACTGGTTCAAGGTTTCAAGATAAATAGGAATTTTAGAATAAGGACAAATGATATCCCACTGGCTGGTTAAAGGGTAGCCACATAGATGAATCAGATAAATAAGGAAAGAAAATATGAGGTCTTCAATTTGTTAAACCCACGTAGAATTCTTATCTCAAAATATAATTAAGAAACAAGAACATTAGCTTGTAAATCAAACTTGAAAATAATAACAACAACAAATTCTCCATTGTATCAATTGATAATCAAGAAAACAATGCATTGCAGTTTGATAAATGATCTCAATCATGAAGAGAAAAAGAACATAGAAGAAGAGAAAGTTTAACCATCAATATGCCTTTGCCATTAAGTGTCAACATAGAATAGAAATGTCTTACGAGGAGTTTCAAAACAGGTCCATGAATATCCAAATTTTCGACCTTCATAGAGTCTTTCTTCTGTTTACTTAAACTACCCAAAAGATAACTACATATCCCATTTTCTAGTGTTCTATTAATGATAGGATCTGGTCGGCATCTATCTTCTAGGAAGGTTAGCTCAAAATGAGCATTTACATTGCCAAAATAGACATCAGCTCAAATTGGGAGTTGTTTTTTATTTAGTTATGCATTCGAAGTATTCAACTTCACAAGTCAAAAACAAGTAGATCATCTTTTGTTCCCTGGTAAATATCAAAACTTCCAAAACTGTGCAAAATACCTTCATAAGGCTATCATGATATGATAACGGCGATGCCTTTAGCAGTCCTCTGTTTCAGCTTAGTGGTGAGTACAATGTTGTGCCAATACAGTTTGAATTTATATTCTCTAATCTCTTTGAGCAATCCTTTTTGCTCCCTCTTCTTCTTCTTGAACCTTGTATCTTTTCCTGCTGTCTGGCGCTCCATTGCTCTACTTGATCCTTTTCCTTCTTTAACTGCTTCACCATTTTTTGGAGTTCTCTGATCTTCTCTTTATCACTTCTGACCTTGAATTTGAATTCTGGAAACTCTTCTGCAGGTGCAGGATTGTTTAGGTCTATATCAGCCTTAGGTTCTCTCAGTTTAATTTGGTACCTAGAAGCTAATCTTGAGTTGTGATCATCATCTGAACTAGCTAAATCCATGGCCTCTAGAATATCTTATATCTAGTCTGAATCTATAGGATGATCATCTTTGTTTTCATAAATTCTATTGGTTCCTTTAGAAAGTGATTCAAGTCTTGATAATCTGGTGGTAGCTCTTGTTATAGGTCCTATAGGAAATTGATCAATCTATTTGCCTTTTTCTGTTGTTTTCCCCAAGTTTTTATTTTCTTTTGTTTTCCTGTGTAATGGAAGTCTTTCTTCCTTTTCTTTGACACCTGCTTTAGAGTCCTCAGAATGGTCGTCTATGACTACAACATTTTCCTCTTTGATAGATGGGTCAAACATAGCTTTGGACTTTAACCTGTATTTGTTGGCAACCCTAGTGGAGTTCCTCCTAGGGTATTTAGGCATAGGTGCAGATTTCTTCCCCTGCTTTTTGTCTATGGCACCTTTCTTACTGGTTGATTTTTGTTTCTGTTTGACTGTGGGTTTAATTGAGCCTACATTGAAATCTTCATATGTATCTTCTTCCATTTTTATGTCTATATCATAAAACACTTCAATTTCTGCATCAGGAAACATTTCAATCTCTGCATCAAGTTTTGATCTCTTACCTCTGTTGGTGGTGGATTTTTATTTATTTTCATCTACATGAGCATCAACAGGAATTTGTTGAGTCTGCTTCTTTCTTTTGTTGGTCCTTGTCACCCTGATTGCAGACATTTCCTCTTTCAATGGGAATTCATCAAATGTGATACTTTGTTTCTATGTAGCTTCCTTTTTCCCTTTGCCCCTTTTCTGTTTACTTGGTTGTGGATCATTATTTAGGGATTGGATTAACCAATCCCAGGGTTTTTTTACTTCACTCACAGTAGAAACGACCAATGTCTTTATTATAACTTGATGAAACAGGCTACCTTTGGTCGTGGTAGGGTGAGATTGTACCCTTTCGGACATCTTCGATAGGCTTTTGAGTAGAAAATATGGTAGATTTAGAGGGTAGTCTCCATTGATATGCATTAATAACCTGATATGGTAGATGTACACCAGCGAGAACCTACCCTCGCATGTAATATACTTGTGAATTATGATCAGAGTGCTATGCCACTCCTGTTTGATCCAACTGTGTGGAACTCCTTTCTTCTAATTTGGATTCTGCTTATTTAGTAGCAGGAATTGGTTCACGAATTCCATGACCACATGCTCCTTTTTCCACCATCATTCTCCCCCAACCGACAATTTGCAAGCTTTGGCAATGGAATGTTTTGTCACCAACATCAACAATTTTCCAATCACAACTTTGAAACCATCGAAGTTTTGTGCAAATACCATGGACACTTGTTCATCATGTCCCTGGAAAGTGGTAAAAAACTCGAACCAACCAGCATCCTTGAACCTTTATGCCATATGTGGGTACGCTTCAAGTAGCTCGGTGCCCTTAGGTTCCAACCTAACAATTTTTCCACCTTTCTTCGGTGCCATGTCAATGATACAGTCTCGTAACTCGGTGTTGTTGGAAAACAAGATTTTCAAAACCTATAGTTGTTATTACATAACGATTTCCTTAAATGGATATCTTCACACATCATCCGACGAATTAGAATAACAGATGACAGTGTCATTTAATAATATTGGAAATGGGATTGATTTGATGCAAGTCCTTGCAGGTACATAGTGATCTCATTCATGCAACGGTTCAAACGGCATCATCGATTCAAGTGAGATCGTGGAGTACATGCAGGTCTTTTATCCACGATTTGTGTGATCATGACGAGATTTGGATAGCTGGCGCATGTCAAAGAATAATTACTTTAGTGCTGCAGGAATAGTGTTATTCCTGTAGCGCCATTGATGACTTGGCACTAATTTGAATTTTCAAAATTCAAATAAGAAAACGATGTGACAAATCTCATTAATCCATATCTTAAACCTTCCAACTTAAGAAAATTATTCAAAAATGCAAAAAATGCCAAGCAGAACAATATCAAACCAAAGATTAAAGTCTAATAAAATCAAGCAATGAGGTATAAGAAGGGAGGACTTAGGATCAGGGATTCTCACTAAATCAAGAACAGAATTAGAGACTAACATCAACCGTCAAAAGTTGCTAGTAATTTTCCCCTATAGTCTACTAGTTCCAACACACTTTTTGGGTGGATTATTTGCAAGTTTTGGTGGCTGATTTTTCTGTTGTAACAACTTGTTTGCTACAGACATAAGGTTGATAAAGTATCTTTGCAACACTTGTTTATAACAGCCTTACTTTTATGATAAAATCTTGTTCTTTCAATCTTGAGTTGTACTAGTTATACCTAGCTTAGCTCTTGTGTCATTATCTTGACTTTTGGAATTTATTTAGAAGCTCTAACAACTATTCACTTGCTGATATATATTTTTTTTGAATGCTATAAATAGGGGCAACAAGCTTAACTTGTGTGTCCATCTAACATATAGCTCGTACAGTTGGCTTTTCTTGTGTCTCGAGAAGGTACAAACACTTTCCATAGGTACTCAAATACTTGGAAACCTTAAAACACTTTAGAGACGTGTCATAAAAGCCTTATTCCACTTAGCAACTTGACCTATAGGGGTATTCATCTCATCGTCTCACTTTTTTTCGCATTTCCCCCTAGGGTCACCCAGGATTCCCCCCTTGAGGTGATCACTTCACCTCTAAACTGATGGGAATACCTATCTAAGGTGATAGTGGTAGGTGTTCTCTTAGTTGTCTCCATATTGTGGTTTGGGTCGAGCTTTGCCCAACCTACAACTTGTGCGATAAAAGTCACCTCAGTGGCCTTGCCCCACACTTCAGGCTAAGATGAACCTAGGCCAAGGGGGGAATACCTAAATCAACTTAAGTTTAAAATTGTTATGTCAAGGATGAAGGACTAACTCAAGTTGACTCTAACTCACTCACTTAGGAAGGGTGCAATTCTAAGATGTTCTTGAAACAAACTCACAAGGAGCTCACATTACTAGTCCAAGATGCCCAAACTTGGACACGTTAGAGTAGGAGTATGAGCTAATTGTGGGGATTAAACCCAAAAAGGAAGCCTCCGAGTGGTTTAGCAATTTGGGTGAAGGTAATTTTGAATTGTTAATGCAATCACCAAACTCAAATTTATTCCAAAAGAAGATTTATCATTCACCAAAATAGTGTGCTTGAATTTAACTCATAAACATCAGAAATTGAATGTTTATGCATATGAGTGTTAATTGAATGACCCAAAATGAAATATTTTCCACAATGTAAAATTCTAAGTTAATGCATCATTGCAAGAATAATTGAACAACAGTAATGAAAGTGCTCAAGAATAAAAAAATATTCCAGAATTAAGAAGGTGACCACAAAATGTTAAGAAACAATGCTCATAATATTACCCCAATTAAAGTGCAGAAATAAAACTTTGAATGATTTCTTAAGATAAACTTGGAAGTATTGCCCATAAATGATTTCCAAAGAGAAAACAAAAAAAGGGAAGCACATGACAATGTTTAATGTACCATATAGACCAGATTTTAAAATGACATCACATGTACCATCAATTAACAATTTATGAGCAAGATAACCATTCAAAATTACTTTTTCACAAATGAACAAGATCACTAATATAAATTCCATAATTAGTGATTAATTCCCACTTCCAATTAACAAATGTTGTTGAACTTTAAATGCATAAAACGAAAAAGGAAAATCACCAATAATAACTCAACATTAATGGATCAAAACCATCATATGTGATTGTTGTCCTAAAATTTGACTTATTTAGCAATGTATGAATGGAAATTATGAAGATCGTTGAAGTAAACTTTAATGCCCAAGAAAACTTTGTTAACGTGTGTCAAATATTTCTAAGAAAAACCCTAAATTGATTCATGTCAAACTTAAGAAATTAAATGAAAGTAAATATGCATGTCAATTAAAATCTGATCACTTGGATCTATTAGATGTGCATTAAAGAAAGATCCTAAAAATGAAAGAGTGAGTTACTTGTCCAAGATTGTAGTGCTAAATTAATAAAACCCTTATGATCAAAAATCACTAAACCCTAGTCGATTTACTCAAAGAAGATGAAAACCTTAAAGCAAATGAAATTGACCCTTTAAAATGGCTCAAATGTTTTAAGATTTATCTCAAATTAATTAAAACTTGAGTTATGATCTAGCTAATGTTAAAACTTGGCAAACCCTAGATCATAAAGAAATTAAAACAATTCTATGGAAAGATTTAAAAATTGTTTGAGAAACCATGATGAAGATGCCTTACTATTGAGCATGGAGTCCTTACACTTCCTAGTAGTGCATCCCTTCCTCCTAAAAGAAGTTAAGTCTTCTAACACCAATGAATGAGTGTAGAAGAGCATCAAGCTACAACAAGAGCCTTAGAAAACCTTTCAAGAATGGTTATATCTTAAAGTATAATCAAACCCTAGGTAATGAAAGAGAAACTAGATCAAATATATGCTAAGGAGATAAAACCTTAGGTATTCATGTTTAATAACACAAATTAAATATAATTGAACATAAGAAACAAGATAGAATTCCTATTCATACCTTGCTTTCTTGTAGCTCTCTAGACACAAACCCTGTAGTTCCTTCAAAATTCCCAATACTCTTATCATCAACCAAAAAACTAGGAAAACATCACCAAGAAATAAAATATGTCTCACAAAATAGCCAAGAAGTCTTCTCACTTTTTTCCCAACAAGTAAAAATGAGGGTGGCACCCTTGTTTTATAGTAATATAGGCCTCCAAAACCATGAGCAACAAACCATGTGTTAATACAATATCATGTACCAATACAATGTGCTCAAGCAAAACCATGAGTTAAAATAAGAGGCACTCTCAATACCATGGTCTAAAACCATATTGAGCCAATTAAAATAATATATCGTGGAATAACTACCTCAACCAATTCAAACACATGTGTGGACTAGTCAAATGGAAGAGGTTTTCCCCTCCTAGAAGCTTCTAGAGGCTTCACACATGCATCTCCAAAATGTAGTGATAATTTTCACAGGGAAAATTCCAATGGCAGTGTAACTTAGTCAATTTTTACTTGATTTTATATTATAATTTCATTTGGAAATCCCATGGAAATTATGCATCTAATGGTGTTGGGTTGGAGGAATTCTGAGCACTCTATCAAAAGATAACTACCCTTGAAGTTGGCCACCTTGAAAAATGTGCTAAAATCACCTCATAACCACCTCTGACCACCCATGTGTGAGAATATTCCTCCAAGTAGCTCATGCAAGCTCCATATGTTGACAAGTGTACAAATTGATGACGTGGACACCTTAGTGATGATGTGGCATCCTCGTCATCATCCACTGTGTTGTCACAAATCTCAATGCAATGACATGGATTCTAAGAAAATTTATATGAATCACAATATATGTAGATATAGTTGAATATAGGTACACGGATCCCATTGCAGGTACATGGATCCTGCAGCATAGTACACAGATTCCAATGTGTGTGCCCACCTATAAAGATGCATCAAGCTTCAAAACGAGTCATTGTTGCAATATTGTAACTACAAAGAGTATTCTATTTATTATTGAGTCATTATTCATTATGGCAATCCCCTTTTGTGGATTGATCATGTTGGGCACTGTAATTGACCAAATCCCCTTTTGCGGATTGGTCAAACCCTAATTGTATTATGAAAATTAAGAAGTCGTCCCCCAGGCCCAATTAAAGTGGTTTTAACCACTAAGAAGACAAGTCGGCCCTGCCCAGTGAAGAGACACCTTTCTAGCACCTAACAACTAGTATAGATAAAGGAAGTCAACGCCTCGTTATCTCACTCACTCATTTGCTCATCAAGTGCACAAGTATGGTAGCTGCAGTTGGGAGAAGAAGGAAGAGAGAGGCGCATTGCCCAGTGTTGGATATTCTCTAGTATTTTGGTTTATTGTCTTGGCATTGTATTGGCTATCTATATTAAGGAAGTTTTTGTTGGGTTTTCTCCCCCATGAGGGTTTCCCAGGATAAATAATGTGTATCTTGTGATTGTGTTTCTCTCAGTGATCCTACCTATGCTATTGTTATCTAGTAAATTAAAAATAAACCTAATAATAGATCAGAACTTAACATGGTATCATAGCTAAGATGAATAGAGCACCTTTCACTGGATAAGAAAAAACATCATTGTTGTTGTACAAGAAAATTAGGGATTTTTGTTGGAGAGGATTTTTTGCCTAAAAACCATCTATAAAAGTGTTCCCTACCCTAGTGACTCTCAGAGCCTCCGAAAATTCAAACCCTAGTTTTTTACTAGTACCAGAAAACCAGAAAAACGAGGAAACCAAAACCAGTACCAATCCAGATTTCCACAAGCTCAGTTTCAAGGGGTAAAATTTGGATTTTTCATAAATCTGACTGCACCAGCTTACTCACCTCAGCTTTGCGCATCTAGCCCCTAGATCAGAATTTCAAAATTTGAAGTTTGAAAAATTAGGGTTTTCTCATAAAACCATAAGTTACAGTTAAAGTACCAGTTGTAGTATAAGTTGCAGTTCCAGTTGTAGTGAAAGTTTCTTTAAAGTGTTGGTCACCCTTAAAGTTGAAATGTCTCTAAATTTTTGAAGACTTTTTACCTATCACCGTTGCTATCGGATGGTACCACCACCCGTCAATACTATCAGAGGTATGTACTTACATATGTTTCAACTATATTATTCTAAGGAGTACTTGCAGGAGAAAGGATCTCCTATCATAGATCCAGAAGGATCTCATATCCAACGTATTCAGAAGACTAATGCACCCCAAGTTTGATTATCTTGATATGCATCTATTTGTTATGACGTTATTTTGACCTTATGAACATCTAGGTGGTATGTTGAAATTATACTAACCATTGGTCAAAATGATCAAGGCTGATTAAAGTTGAGTTTATAGAGCTTATTCTCTAACTTAGATTTTTGTCAAGATAACATATTTTCTTAGTACAGAAGATATGTTGAAGAAAGCACTCATCTTGAGTGAAGGAGACTTGAAAGAAAAGAAACACACTACTACATTGGGCGCAAATTACGACGAAATATTACGACAATTTAAAATTTCGTCGTATTTTTTTTGCTTTTTTGGACTAAATATACTTTTTTTTTTCGAGGTCCAAATGTTGGTCGCTCTAGCGACCAACCTTCCAAGTTGGTCATTTTAACGACGAAAGTGGGTCAGTAGAGAGACCAACCCCCAGTTAGTCGCTATAGCGACCAACAATGGCATGTGTGAGAATCAACGGTCATTTACGGCAAATCAATCCTATATATATCTTAGTTACGACAAATTTTCTATAGTTGCGACAATCATTTTCTACAGTTGCGAAAATCATTCGGGTGTTCTGATGCAATGGTGTTCTGGTTTTTTATGAAATCTTGATTTCAATTCTCTTTCAAGAAGAGAAACATTGAATTAATCAGAATCTACATAGCTGATATTTTGAAGGTTAGTACTTAAAAAAATTCTGTGTGATTTAGTAATTTGGTGCTATTGAACTATTTTATGGTTTATTGTCTCTCCTTAAATCAAATTTTATGGTTTATTTTAACTCCTTAGAAAGATTTTATGCTTTATCCACTTTTGATAGAGTAAAAAGATTATTGATTCATCTACAATCACTCTAATTAGATTCAATCACTCTAATTTTGTTCTTATATTTCATGGAACTTCTTGAATATCTAAGTATCCTTGCCTTAGTAAATTTACATTTAGGGTTTCATCCTTGAGTTGGAAAAGAACCAACTAGAAGTGAAGAGCAGTGGATTTTTTGTTGATATTGGGCATCGGTACTCTTGTGTATTCCTAAAGCTACCCTAATTTTTATTAGGGAATTAATATTACATAGTGTGATTTTGGTTGATAATAGATCCACCTCCTCTTATTAATGTTTCATGCTTTTAGGATTCATGCTTTGTCCCTTATTTTTTCTGAACATGCTGTATAATTTTCATTACCAATATCTAAATATATACCAAATTATTTGAATAGATTTGTATATTGTACTTATAATGTTTCAATGGATTTGTTGTAATAGGTAATTACAATGTCAACTCCAGACGAGAAAAGAGAGCTTGTTATGTTAAAGCGGCACATGGTGATTCATGGTGATGGGAAATGTTATTTCCCTTGTTGAATATGCAGGGGTTTTAATGGAAGAAGACTACCTTTAAAAATAGTTGAAAAACATTGTAGGGAGAATGGGCACGTTGAAGGGGTCAATGAATATCGTCCCATGGTAAGTAATTAGTTATTATAGATCTTTAAGGGTATTATACATTATTTTTATTTTTATTTTAATTTATCTTTCAAAATAATATTTTTGATATACTCTAACTGTATTTTATTGCTTCCATTGTTTTTATTAAAGAAAAATCATCCTAAGAATGTGATGCCGCCTAGTAGGAGACATTTTCATAGAGATAATACTGAAGAACAAGCTGAACTTAATCGTGTGGATAATGGTGATCACGTTATTCCTATGGAAAATGATGATATTAATTATACAGTTGATGATGATGGGACAAATAGATTGATCCAAGACATTTATAATGCTCCAATGGATGATGATGTCAACATGGAGGAGGACAACTTGCAGGATGATAATGATGACATTGATGAGAACAATGATGATGAATATATTTTTGATAAACCTATCCTTCAAAATGCCACTGAATCCCTATATGAAGGCACAAAAAAAAGTGTTCTCTCTGTTGTAATGTTGTTGGTCAACTTGAAGGTATCAAATGGTTTGTCAAACACATGTATGACACATATCCTAAGGTAAGCAACATAATTTTACAGTTTTATGCAATTTTCAACTTTTATTTTATTTTATTTTCAGTGTCAATTGATGTCTAAATTAAGGATGCAATATTTATAATGATTA
>JASDQU011179204.1:2298-24728 GCA_032191745.1 Picea mariana | reverse complement strand
CTTAAAGAACTTAGCCCAAAATCCAAGTTCTAGTTCCAAGTTCCTACACCCCGAGCTAGTACCTGCACACAAAGACAAATAAGGTTAGGTATTCTTGGCATTTTGGCAAAAAGGTATAAAGGGATTTTTCATGGTGCCTGCTAAAGGTGTGTGCAATTCGAAAAACTAAAAACCCAAAACTAAAAGGGATAAATACATGGATTGTCAATGAGAGGTGATCTGGCCTTGGTGTGTAGGAATAGGCCTTTCACCTTCAAAATTATCATTCTCCAAATATCTTAAACAAATTTTACAAGGAAATTGTACTAGGACTAGACATGGGCAACAATGACCTGTGAATGGGGCCAACATTGAAATTTTTTCAAACTGTTTCTCAATGCATTGAAATTTTTCATGGATAGACTATTCACATGCCTTAACAATATGGGAGGGTTTCTGGACTCAAATTTGACTCGCACATCCACTTTCTTCCATCATCAATTCATCATGTAAAACATAAACCCTAATTTAGTGGAGTATTTGATTTGTTCCCAGTGAATGGATGCTCATTAGGTGAGAAGTCCTTGCTTAAAACAGTCATTTAGTACCTACATGTCATGGGTTGTTCTAGTTAACACCTCTTTTTTCCATTTGGTTCCCATACTGACCCTTTCTTTTATTCCCAAGTGCCCCATTAACCCCACCATGACTTTCAGTTCAAAATACATGGACTGTCAATGAGAGGTGATATGGCCGTGGTGTGTAGGAATAGGCCTAGCACCTTAAAAATTATCATTCTCCAAATATCTTATACAAATTTTACAAGGAAATTGTATTAGGACTAGACACGGGCAACAGTGACCTGTGAATGGGGCCAACGTTGAAATTTTTTCAAACTGTTTATGAATGCATTGAAATTTGACATGGATAGACTATTCGCATTCCTTAATGACATGGGAGGGTTTCTAGACTCAAATTTGACTCGCACACCCACTTTCTTCCATCATCAATTCATCATGTAAAACATAAACCCTAATTTAGTGGAGTATTTGATTTGTTCCCAGTGAATGGATGCTTATTAGGTGAGAATTCCTTGCTTACAACAGTCATTTAGTGCCTACCTATCATGGGTTGGTCTAGTTAACACCTCTTTTTTCCATTTGGTGCCCATGCTGACCCTTTCTTTTATTCCCAAGAGCCCCATTAGCCCCACCATGACTTTCAGTTCAAAATTCATTGTCTATCAATGAGAGGTGATCTGGCCGTGGTGTGTAAGAATAGGCCTAACACCTTCAAAATTATCATTCTCCAAATATCTTATACAAATTTTACAAGGAAATTGTACTAGGACTAGACACAGGGAACAGTGACCTGTGAATGGGGCCAATGTTGAAATTTTTTCAAATTGTTTCTGAATGCATTGAAATTTAACATGAATAGACTATTCGCATTCCTTAATGACATGGGAGGGTTTCTGGATTCAAATTTGACTCGCACACCCAATTTCTTCCATCATCAATTCATCATGTAAAACATAAACCCTAATTTAGTGGAGTATTTGATTTGTTCCCAGTGAATGGATTCTCATTAGGAGAGAATTCCTTTCTTACAATAGTCATTTAGTGCCTACCTGTCATGGGTTGGTCTAGTTAACACCCCTTTTTTTCCATTTGGTGCCCATGCTGACCCTTTCTTTTATTCCCAAGAGCCCCATTAGCCCCACCATGACTTTCAGTTCAAAATACATGGATGGTCAATGAGAGGTGATCTAGCCATGGTGTGTAGGAATAGGCCTAGCACCTTCAAAATTATCATTCTCCAAATATCTTATACAAATTTTACAAGGAAATTGTACTAGGACTAGACACAAGCAACAGTGACCTGTGAATGGGGCCAACGCTGAAATTTTTTCAAACTATTTCTGAATGCATTGAAATTTGACATGGATTGACTATTTGCATGCCTTAACGACATGGGAGGGTTTCTGGACTCAAATTTGACTTCCACACCCACTTTCTTCCATCATCAATTCATCATGTAAAACATAAACCCTGATTTAGTGGAGTATTTGATTTGTTCCCAGTGAATGGATGCTCATTAGGCAAGAAGTCCTTGCTTACAATAGTCAGTTAGTGCCTACCTATCATGGGTTGGTCTATTTAACACCTCTTTTTTCCATTTGGTGCCCATGTTGACCCTTTCTTTTATTCCCAAGAGCCCCATTAGCCCCACCATGACTTTCATTTCAAAATACACAGACTGTCAATGAGAGGTGATCTAGTCATGGTGTGTAGGAATAGGCCTAGCACCTTCAAAATTATCATTCTCCAAATATCTTATACAAATTTTACAAGGAAATTGTACTAGGATTAGACACGGGCAACAGTGACCTGTGAATGGGGCCAACGTTGAAATTTTTTCAAATTGTTTCTGAATGCATTGAAATTTGACATGGATAGACTATTCACATGCCTTAACGACATGGGAGGGTTTCTGGACTCAAATTTGACTCGCACACCCACTTTATTCCATCATCAATTCATCATGTAAAACATAAACCCTAATTTAGTGGAGTATTGGATTTGTTCCTAGTGAATGGATACTCATTAGGCAAGAATTCCTTGATTACAACAGTCATTTAGTGCCTACCTACCATGGGTTGGTCTAGTTAACAGCTCTTTTTTCCATTTGGTGCCCATTAGCCCCAACATGACTTTCAGTTCAAAATTGTATACTTCCTTCTCATCTATTTTTTAGTTATTTCCCTATGGGATCTTATTATCTTATTATCTTATTATGATATTACCTTATTATCTTATTGTCATATGTTCACAATTTATATAATTAAAACAAGAGTTCTTACGATAGTCTTAGGTCTTTGAGGAAAATACATTAATAATGCATGGCAATAGGATGGGGAAAAAATGGTAATCTAGGGGTCCATCATATTATTATATAAATCAAGGTATTTCTACCACATTTTATATGTAAAAAAAACACATAAGTGTTCCACATTTTTCTCTAGTGCCTCAAAGAGATGATACAAAATACAAGGAGGGAAACCATTAGCCTAATGATCCCATCATAAGATTGTAAAACTACTCATTTGTGATCAATTATAAAGACACCCATGCACGGTTTCATGATATAGAATCCTATTACTAAGTGATGAATAGTTTACAACCCTATAAATTATTAGAGATGTGGACACACACCCTACATTAGAGATAAGAAAGAAAAATGAGTGTGGACAAGGTTGGCACTAGCACTAAAAAGAAGCGAACAATAGTGAAGAGAATAGAGCAGGGAGAACATGGGACTCAATGTATAGAAATTAAGGATATAGTTGAAGATATTGCGACCACATTATTGGATATAGGGGGATCATCCCATATATAAACCCCCATCCTCTAGATCAGAAAATCACAATAGTGGTAAGAAATATAAAAATAAATAATCCAAGATCTAGGATAAGAGCCCATGTAGCCAAGAAAGAAAGAACTCATTCACCTAGCCCTACACCAAGCATGGAAGATACCTAAGATCTTACTAGTATGGGAATTGTTGGGACAAGTACATATGACTTACTATATGTACTCAAGGAAGTGAAGGTATAAATCATGAAGTGAAGAACTATAGCTGAATACAATAGAGAAGTAGTTATCCCATTAGCATAGCGTGAGAAAGTAATTTCCAATCTATCATGAGAAAAATATCATATTTTAAAATTGCAACATATGGATATGATCAAGCAATCGAAGAATCCAAATTTAACCTTAAGAGTGTTATAAGAGAGGCAAAAACATGAGGCTGAAACAAGAGTTGAAAATATTGTGATCTTTGATTGAGTTGAATATATATATATATATATATATTATAAATAATATAAAAACCAAAACCAAACTAAACAAAAACAACATTTAGAAAAAAATAAAACCAAAATCGGGCTCATAATTTTTGAGCTGGCCCGCAAATATTTGCATGGGTTCTACACACAGTACAGAGTGGAGGAGAAGGAAGGAGAGGATGAGGATAAGAAGGCATGTAGGGGAGGTCGGTAGCAGAGAAGGAGGCACACAAAGAAGGAGGGTATAGTAGCAGGGGAGAAGGAGGCACGCACAGAGAAGGAGGGGCACACGGAGGAGGGAGAGGCACATCTGGCCTGAATAGTTGCACGGAGGAGGGAGAGGCACAGCTAGCCCGAATAGTTGCACGGAGGAGGGAGAGGTGCACAAAAAAAACCATGGTAAGTCTGCTTCTTCTTCTTCCTCACCTCCCTACTCTACTTCTTCTTCTTCTTAGAGTTTAGGGTTTAGTATTTTTCTTAATCCCTCTTCTACATGAGAATAAGGAGCCCTCAATATAATAATGAGGATAGGGTTTTCATAAACTATAAGAGTGATGAACTGTTGGAATTTTAAATTGCTATAGTGAGGATAAATTGCACTTTTAAACCACTGAAACATCTCATTTGAATCTTCAACTTTTTCCCGGCGCCATCTAATTCAAGGCGAGTGTTGCAATTTTTTCATAACAAATTGTTGTAGCATAACTCATAGTCAGAAAAGAACGAGAATCTTCGAACCAAATCCTAATGCATCATTATCTATTATAGAAATAGCAAGGATTCCTATTGTTGTACTCAAACCAAAGTCGTAAATCCTCTTCAATTGTAGCACAGAAATGTAGAGGTACATGAGAAATTCATTTGTTCCACTTTATAATAGATGGATCTTCCTAAACTCGCTTTAGAGAACCCATGTTGTCGTAATTTCAATTGTTTTGCTTCAACACTATTGCTTTTATCTCTGGGAGAAAATTTTCTTTTAGTAAAACCATGAAATTCTCCAAAATTCTAAACTTGAAGTGATCCTTCTCGTCCTTGTAGAAAATAAACAACATGAATTTTACACACGAAATAAATTTAAAAGAACACTTCCCATTTGCATCAGATATTGCATAGAAAAGCACTTTCTTTGACCAAGGAGTTGCCCTGGAATCTTGAAGACAATTCTCCTCATGGACATCATCTGAATAAAGGTATACATGAACACCCAAAACAGGGTTACCCTCATCGGTACTATCAACAACAGCAACAAGACTCCCAACTGATATATCAAGAATCAAGATGAATGTTGGATAGAGTATCTCTTTCTGCCTTTGTGTATTAAGAAAAATATCCATTTTTAGTTGATATAGCAGGCAGGCATGCCTGTATGGGTGGGTTTGGTAGCAATATTCTCTCTTCTGCCAAAAACAGATCCTCTTGAATATCCAAACAATGTATCACTGAAATTGGTAATTGGAGTACTCGGTCTATCCTCAAGAGCCAGAAAATCAAATTTATTCGTTAACAACTGTATCCATATGACCAATGTGATCCAAAGCTTTATTTCTTGACTAAACAGGTGAATCCCAAAATTTCCTAAAATTTCCCAAAATTGACATTAAATTTCCTAAAATTTCCTCTATTGACATTAAAATTTCCATACTATGAAGATGTCAAAGACACAAACTTCCATTCTTGCAAAGGTCTCCTCTAGGTCATCCTTTTGAATGATACAATATCCATACACCATGAATAGTGTTTGGAACTAATTTCTTTCCATCATTTTTTAGATCCTACAATATTCCATGGAAACCCCATACAAAACTTCTCTGATACCAATATGATATATAAACTATAGTCTATCATGGGTATTACATTGGACACTTTGATAAAAGACATCTTAAATTCTACTACAAAATACCATGAGATTATACTCATTTATACAATGTTTTCTTTTGATCAAAATGTAATATTACTAGTATATTAGTCAAAATATTGAAATGAACTGAGAATATAAGAGAGAACATATATTAGTAAATTGAGCACACCAACACAAGGAATGACAATATGTACTATGGGAAACCTGATTTGGGAAAAAACAACAAGAAAATGAGCAATGCACCTTGTTGTTTACAAAGAAGCATGGACTCACTATGGAGTTACAATAGACACTATCACTTTTGAAAAACTTCTATAAGGTCTTTTTCTACCTTTGTTCTACTCAAATATAACAATCATTTTCTCTAGTCATCTATATTACAACTACCTTCTTCAACATTTGGTGTATCGAAGGAACCCAATGCTTCTGCATATAAGAGAAATCCTTTTCACCATATAACCTACTCACTAGCATGATGAAATCCCTCATGGGTTCTCATAAATTAGAGGTGGGCTACAAATTAGATGAGAAATTATAAATTATTTCTTCTGTCTTCCCACATAATTTTATCCCAACACCTACCCAAAATACTGAGTGAAGAAATACTTTGTATTTTCTTAGAGGTTGGGCTCCAACCCTAGATGCAAAAGTCTTACATGTCAAGTTATCTTTTCAATGTTTATCTTTAGCTATACTATAATATGAATATCGTTGGCCTAACGTTTCCTTCTCCCTCGATGGAGTATAGGTACAACCAAATATGTATCTATCAGACCTATAATCCAGCCTGAGCGATGAAATTTCGAGAGGGACAAGGGAAAACATATCCAACACATGTTACAAGGCGAAATCAACTAGAGGTGAAAAGGTCAGAAGAAATTTTGGTAGGTGCATGAAATTCTTTCTTATTGAAGGAGGATCATGCTCTTATGACGATGAGAACATAGGTGACATCGAGTTTCCCTTGAGGTACAAACACCTACTGAAACATTGGGTACCCAAGGAATTGCCAGAGTTGGACACCGACTTTTGTGTTAATGAGAGGATGTATCGCATTGCTCCGTCATCCATCCATGGCCTTGGTTTATTCTCGATGGATGAATTAAAGGTAAAATATGGCGGATTAGTTGGATTGTTTGAGTGTGTTGGACCATGTTACACTTATGGAGTATGGTTGAGGCTAGTCCAATATATGCCTAGTATGCGGAGATATGCACTCGCCGCAAATTATATACAGCTGAAAGACAATAATAAAAATAAAGGAGTAACTATGTATATTGATGGAAGGCCAAAGGCATCGGGGAATATTGCAGGTCTTATAAATAGTACAAGGCCTGGGACGACAAGAAAGGAACCCAAATGCATTTTTGATGAGCGTGAAGGTAATAGGATATTTGTATGTGCGGTGAAAATAATAATGGCAGGCGAAGAGTTGTTGGTTGATTACAATCTGAATCGAGTCGACCCAGAAACATCTTCTTTTGCTACGGTACAAAACCCATTATACCCAAACTTAAAAAGGGATTACTTAATTTGTGAATGTTTCATTTGTGACAAAAAAAAAAATTATTTCTGAAATATTTTACTTTTAGGCATATTTTGCGTTCCTCTACACTTATCCCTCTAACATCAAGTGTTCTTGTATCTTCACACAAGCATGGCACGACCTAAAAATTTCTAGTCAACATTTACAATCTTGGGTTACCTCATTCCATCCCTCTCTTATCTTACCTACAGTTTCCCAGCCATAATATCACCAATTCATGTATAGAATGAAGCATGTGCCTCTTATGTTAACTTTGAACAACTACAATGGCATCTACATTACATTTTAGAGGGTGCATTATAAATCATTTGAAAGGTTTTTATGTTATCTAAAATGGGGTGTTAGAATATTTTTTCCTAGTTTGGGAGATATAATCACTAGAAGCACGAAAGCTCTATAACACGGTGACGCTACCTCTCTCTTGAGTTTCAAAATGTATTTTCTTTCTCCATGGGCCATGATAAATCCCCCTCTTGCATCTGGTCACTTTCTCTCTTATATCATTTCAAGTCTTGTGGTTAAAGGAACTTATCCCTTGTGATGAAAATAAAGGTTTGAATTCCTCCAAATATTCCATATTTGACCTTCATGAAGTTAGCCCATATTGTTTGGGATTTGGATTTCACCCTTGAATCTATTATGCACATCCTTTCTAATGGTTTGGGATTCAAGCCATCCTTTGGCCCCATTCAAATCATCTTGGAAAAAATTTCGACCCACTTTGCCTCATTTGTTGCAACACCCAAAAGGCTTCTTTCTATTACATCCAAGGAACATGGGAATTTAAGACAACATTATAGACCACAACATTCGGTTCAAACCGAGGATCTCAATGTAGAAATTCCACATTATTAGCTTGGAAGGACACACATCACATGAAAGACATCCAATGCTTCTACTGACCTCCTCACCTTTCGAAGAACACAAATAAATATTGTATATGAATACCTCCATTGCAAGCCCTTATGTTGCACTATATGGCTTGGAAATGTTCATTTGATAGAGCCGACTTATCACTTGCTCTCATCGAAACTACCTTACTACATCCTTGTTGAATTCTCTGATTCTTGGATCTGATAGTTATTGTTTTATAATTTCAATGAAAAATTTTGTTTCATAGAAGAATCAATTCAAGAGTTTACAAGTTTATCACCATCAAAATACACCAAGAGATATCAAAGAGTCACCTCGCCAATCTAGCACAACTCCTAAGAGGTAGCACAAAAGATAGAATTCCAAGAACTTCAAGTTGCAGCAAATTTTACCCCAAATTTTACAAAACCCATTATACCCAAACTTAAAAAGGGGCTACTTAATTTGTGAATGTTTCATTTGTGACGAAATTTTATTTTATTTATGAATGTTCCATTTGCTAATTTTTGCTCGATGTTTCATTTCAAAATATTTGCTAATTTGTATGTGTGAATGTTTCATTTGATAATATTTGGAAATATTCCATTATTTCATATATTGTTTTTTCAATATTTCTTATGCGTACTAACATTCTTCTTGAAATTTTGCCAGAGTGGTGATCGGGGCAAAGGCCCTGAGCGTGGAAAAGGCATTGATCAGGGCAAAGGCCCCATTCCTAGCACCGCATCTACCGAAAATGATGAATATATAAGCGATGAAGAGATATTTGATTCTAGAGACCCCTTATAGACAATAGAATTGTCCCTAAGAAAGGCCAATAGGGAATTCCAGGATTTGGTCGTTGTTGGGCTGGAAACTGCTGAGGATTTCCAAAGGATAGTTGAATTACGCGTTAAGATAGCAAATTATGGGGTAATTCATGTCATCTAACAATATCAATTTTTGGTTTTAAATTTTGTAATTTGATATATGCAATTAACACATATTTCTCATTGTAGAATTTTGTGAGATCGATGAGAGGGGAAGGGGAAGGTCATGGTAGCAGCAGTGGGACTGCAACAGCAAACCCGCATGGCCATGTAGCCACCAGGCTATTTTCCACCCCAATTGTGTCGCCTAAGACAGATTCTATGCCTTCTAGGGGTGATGTCACGCCCCCACAGCACAGGCCAGATCATGCAGGTGGTGTACATGATCATGGAACTGATCACTCTTCCATTGATTGTTACCCTGGTTCTACACATATCCAAAGCATAGGAACAACCACGGTATCATTTTTGGTCAACCAGGACATGGTTCCTCTAAAAATAGTACAGCTACCAGGTATTTAATATATATCTTTATAGAGATTCCTGTTATATAATTGTTTAAACCATCACATATCAGTGAGAGTTAAATTACTAATGATGACGATTTTTTACAGGAAACAATGTGTTCTACAATAGTTTTCATGACTATGCATTAGAACTTTTTGGTCTGACCATTCGACTACGATGGAATTGACAAGATTCCAAACTAAAAATCCTTCTTATCTCCAAACTGGTTTTGGTGACTCGTTCAATAAGCCGGAAGTCCTAAAAAGGACCGGCAAGCATTTGAAACATGTTAGAGAGGCATATAGGAATAAATTAGTATAGGACCCCAAGTGCAAATTCCCTTTGGTTGTCCACAAGAGGGAGTGGAAATAAATTATTCTCGATGCAAGAGAATTAGCGATGAAAGCACAAGGGAAGAAACCACCTAGCCCTGGAAGGTAAGAGGTTTTTTCAATTTACTATGATGGTCTTTTGTTTACTTTATGAGGAAAACAATCAATATCTAACATATTTCAAAACATTGCATAGACTCCAAGACATTTCCAAGGCAACAAAGGCAAGACAAGACAAACACGACCAACATAAACTGGGCCAAGGTGGTTACGAGAGATTGAAGGCATGAGTTGTAAGTGCCTAAACATTTTACTTTTTTTTTATCATCATTACAAAATATGTAATTCATTGCAGCTAGTGACTAATGATTTTGATATTGCTCAATGCAGGGGGATTTGTTCAACGACCAAGCCACAGAACAAGATCTAAAGGTCGGGTTCATGCAGGGTTTTGATGGCATGGTGGCGCGACGAAGAAGCTTGGGGAAATCGCCATGTGTCTCTCTGGAGGACATGGTAAATAAAATGAAATTAAAAACTTGTCGATTAGTTTTTACTCATTGATTACTTGTAATGTAAAATATATTTTTTATTCATTTAAAATGTAAAATAATGTGTGTCTTTTCCAAAATTGCAAGAGAGTAACAATGCTACCAATGATCCTGATGTACCTAATGAACCACATCCCAACCCCCATATTGATTCAAGTGTTGTTGTCGAAGGACCATTACATAGTGGTATGTGTGCATTTTTAATGTTTTTCCATTTTTCAATGAGTATTAATATTTAGGGTATATTCTGTACTAAATACTTATATTGTTTCATATGGCAGAGCGTGTAGATGTCAATCGAGAGAGGAGATCAACAAGCGCAGAAACAACAATGCGGCCACCAGCTATTGTTTCTACTGCACCGGTTAATCTAGGTATAAAACATTGTAATTAAATCTGTATTAATTAAATTTCCCTACGAACAGTGAATAACAATATCACTTGAATTTTTTTTGTTGTTGCAGCAGTGGATGTCCATGCGCATCCTCAACCTCCACGCTGAAATACTAGAAGTTCATCATGGCGTGAGGTGTTGAGTATTGATGATGCAACACTTCAAGAAGGCCCAATAACTATGGGGCATCAGTTAAATGATGATGATGACGACTTAATTTGTGCTTTCATGGATACTAGGAAGAAGAAGAAGAAGAAAAACAAATGATTAGACATTTTATTATTATTATAAATCCAATATATTTCTAGTCCAATCTAATGTATTTTGTTTTCCTAAATGTCATGAATGTTATTTGGTTTCATGTTTTTTGTTTTATCACATGGCGATGAATGTTTTTTTCTTACATTTAATGTTACTGTCATTTCTAATTATAGTTTTAAAATCTAGATAGATTGGATATGGAGAAATGAGAGTGATGTGAGAGGGGGGGAGGGGCCAAAAGAGTTTCCACCTTCACGTGGTTGGTCCTGTTCAGTAGAGAATAATTTATTCTTGAAACGAAGAGAAGCTCATTCAGGGATTCGTCTTTAGACATTAATTTGTAGAGGTTGTTACATCTTTAATTACTATTCTAAAATATAATTAAGTCATGTGATGAATCGCAGGATGGAGAGGAGAAACATTGGAGGCACCCCATCACTCAAAGGTATGGATCTTGTTAAGGACTGGTTTAAGGTGATATAGTTACATATATGTTAGTCAATCTTAATATTAAATAATAATAAAATAGGAAATGGGTTAAGAAAGTTAAATATTTTATGTTTTTTATATTTTTTTGGAGATTATTTTTGTTGAAATTATAATTTTGAATTGATGAAATGGTTGTTTTTAATGTAAAAATAGTGTAGATGTCTTGAAATACATCTTTTGTCATTGGATTGTGTACAATTAACATATAATATCTGCAATTGAATCAATCTAAAATTATTAGTCCATCCATAACAAGTTTAGAATACTAGATTAGTTTAAAATTTGACAAACTCAACCCTTTTCTACATAAATTTTAGATAAAAGTAATACTTCATAAACCACCTCTATTTCACAATTGTTATCTATGTAAATTTATTCACAACAAACACATCCTATATACACAATATTCCCTAACTTTACCTCCTAAAATATTACCCTAAAAAGTAAACCATATTTTATCATATTTTACATAGAAAGTTGTAGCTATTGCTTTTGTTTATAGTTCACCTAAACTCATTCAATACCTTCCATACATCTAATATCCTCATGTAACATTGGCATTTGTTCTTGCCTTTAGAATATCAATGCCAGGTTCTCTTGAATACCTAAATTATGGAATGGGGTATAGTAGGAGGAGGACTTGAACTTCAACCCTATCCACTAGGATATGTTCACCTTGAGACCTTCAATATATGAATCAACTCTATGGAGAATTGTCTTGTGTCCTAGTAGTGAGTGTGTCTCTCTTTACCATAGCTTCTATGTTAGTGTTTGTCACCTCGAATATATATTCCTCAGTACCTCATTTATGGAGGTGTTGATGAGTTTTTTGCAACCTCAAAGTTCCTTCTCTCCATAATTGGGTAGGCATATGGATCTACTGTTAGGTGAATATGATTTTTCCATACCTTACTTGGTCTGGTCCCTTCTACTCTTTTCTTCAATTCTACTATAATCTCTTTAGGCTCATGTTATTTTGTAGTTGTGAACCTCATAGTTTCATTTTGGAACCCATACTTAAATGCTCATATTTACACACCCCCCGCATACGGGTTTGTTGACCTCAATATTTGTTGCAATGCCTAGTTGAGTAGGTAAGGTTTGCAAAGGAGATTTCTCCTTTTAGGGGTGATATCAAAACACAATTCACAAAATTGCAGGGGTTTTGGAAATCCTTCTTCATAAGAGATATGTATCATTCAATGTTGAATTTGTACCATTGATCTTTTAAGTATAAAGCCTAGACCCTAGAAAGTGGTCTATGTGCCAACATTTTGTAAGCTTGTTCAATAATCTCCTGACATACATATGTTAATCTTGCAATTTCCTAATCCTTTTTTGTAGTTTCTTGCATTTGTTTTACCAGGTCAATTTTTATCTTGGTATTTTCATTACCGAGGACTTCTAAATTTTCATTAAAATCTATTGAAGTTAAAGAAAATTTCTCTTCCAGCTAAGTGATTACTTGGTTATGCTCAATGACAAAAACAAAGTTCTCACCTTTTGATTCGTCTTATTGCTTCCATTGCTACTTCAGCTTGAGCAATCAACAACTCTCTCATCAAAACTTTAACTAAATTTGTGGCCACAATGTGTGTTAGAATCCTCTTTTGCAGCCTATTCCAACCATATCTCATTATCCTCTTCGGAATATGCTCAATAACATAGCTACTCTCTTCATGTATCACAAGTGTCTTTTCATCAAAAAGGTTGTTGATTTCTTCTTTTCCTTTAACAAATGGAACCCCTAACAGGGTGGCAGGATCTTCTTGCTATTGGGAATCTAGAATATCAAATGGCTCTTTAGCTTGGGCTAAGGTATTTTCCTTTGCAGCCCTAGAAATATTTGATTCTAGTTCCTAATCTATTAAGGAGATATCCTCCTACTCCTTCTTCACACTCTGCTACTTCTTATGCAATAATTTATATAGGCTCTGCAGCATCCATGGATTCTTCAGCTACTAGTGTTGGCACATGTTCTAAAGCATGTGATGAGTCTTCAATAAATGGTTTTGATGCTACATTTTCTTCAGGATGGATAATGAACATGTCCCATGTGACATATGGTTGTATTCTTCATAATTCATTGAAAAAAAATAGCTTAATCAACCCATGGTGTGCTACAACTTCTTATGTTCTCGATCGTTTGGAGTGATCAACAATTAATTCAAGTAATTCAAGTAATAAAGAATCAATACATATGATTAAGAATTTATCATATTGATGAAGGGATTAAAGCCATTATTTATGTTTTTCACCCAAAAGTAACTGTCTTCATTTCTCATTGTAGTTGTTTCCTTTAAAATTGGTGGCACAGGTCAGCCTGTTAGCTGATGAACTGATAGAGGGTTCATACCATCAATATCAGTCACTCCATAGCCATATTTATAAAACATTGAATCTGTGTCGCAATAAGGATTTCCTTAATATAAGGCCCTTCCATACAATCTACCTTTTTAGTCAATGTCAGCTCCCAAAACAAAATTGGTAATCTCATCAACATCTACGCTTGAAAATGACTTCAAGAAAAAATTTGGTGTTTTCAATTTAATTGTGATCCTTTAATTGATTTAAAAATTGCAATTATCCGAGAATTTGTGAATTCCCTCGGTGGGTTTCTAATTTTACTGGTTTTAAAATTGAAATTGCATGAGCTGACTCCCTTGGCATTATTTGTTTCACTCCTTTAGACTAAAGCTTGGGCGTTGTTTGACATTCTGGTAATTTTTGTTCAACTACAATGGCACTCTTGAAATTGTATGAGTTGAATCCCTTAGCATTATTTGTTTCACTCCTTTAGACTAGCATTTGGGTGTTGTTTTGACATTCTGATAATTGTTGTTCAACTATGATTTGGCACTCTTGTTGTTCAAAATTCAAGATCTTAAAGGCTGCAAAATACATCTTCTGAGATGACAACAACAATTTGAAATCTTCTTTGATGTYTTTAAATTATTCCTACCAAAACCGAAGTGAAATAAACCAATTCCATTCAAGGAGACCACATACAGCTGGAGTTTCTGAATATGATTGAACTTTCGATTGAAATTTGTGTGCGAGAGCCAAGCAATTTTGTGTGTAACTGAGCAATCTGTGGGATATTTTGTGTGTTGTTGAGCAACATAACCTGAGTTTCTACTATTTGATTCACTGCATTCCGCACCTTCTTAGGCATAAAATCATCCTCTCCTCACACACTCACTACTCTTCTCTATTCCTGTGGGAATGGCATAATTTTTTTTTTAAAAACCCCAACATTGGTCGCTCTAGCAACTAACATGTTCGTCGATCTAGAGACTAACATGTTTGTATATTGCATTTTCATTTGGTCACAAACACCAACATTGGTCGCTCTAGCGACTAAAATGTTAGTCCCTAGAGTGACGAACATGTTAGTCACTTGTATTGCCATTTGGTCGCAAACTAGGTCACTTGGTCACTCTAGCAACTAACTGATCCTCCTTTGTTTGACCTTTTTAACTTCAGGTTTGGTCGCTCTAGTGACTAATGTTAGTCGTTAGAACGACTAACATTCGTCACTAGCCGAACTTTACCCTATTGTGAATAGGCTTCTTTTCCCGGTCGCTAGACCGATGAAGATCCATGTGTGGCCACTAGACCAACGAATGGATTCCGATGAAAAAAAAATCATCTTGGTCGCAAAAATGACCCTATGCCGATGAAACTTCTTCTCTACTTCGTCATAAAAATGTTCGAATTTAATAGTGACGGCTCACTATGTTTTGCATTGGATTGGCATTGGAAATAATAGTGGTCTTTTGCATGAGGATATAATGTCATAAACGTTGTACAACATGCACTACTACTAGGGATAACTTCTCAACATGATATTATCAAATATCGGGACCACCAAATCCCTTGCTAAGATAGTAAATGATATGCTCTTTTTTCTCATCATCTTCTTATACAAGCACCATTCTTTTGGTGAATTCAAAGGTTGTGAGATAGAGCAGAAGTATTGACCATAGTTAGGATTTCTTAATAAGGGAGTCAACATCAAGGCCTTCTTCAAGGTATCAAATGACAGATGATCTTGGTCATCTCGCAAAAAATGTACTCCTTTCTTCAACAAGTGCATAAAACCTTTTGTTATCTCAGCATAGTTGATAATAAATATACGCAATAAGTTTTCCTTCCCTTGCAAACTTTGAAGTTGGCCAATGGTACAAGGAGGAGGAAAGTTGGAAATGGCCCCAACATTTGTTGGCACAGGAGCAGACCTAGGGTTCAACACTTCAACAACGCACCAAAAAAACCCTAACTATCGGCTCTTTCGGCAACACCTATGAAGCAGGCGAAGTCTCACCCGAGGTAGAATTAGGGGGGGGTTACAGGATGCATGTGTCTGTAATCAAGATGGGACACAGATATGTGATAACAACACTTTGCATAGTATTATAGCAATGCTTTAAGGTGATTTGCATTAGTTTATTAGCTTTAATAACATCGTAGAACATACCCTAAATCTAGATCGACGCAGTAACAATAAATATTAATCACTTCAACCACTTAGCACATAGCATTGATTTACATCTAATTATTCATTTATCCTTAACACAAGTAAATCACTAAGCATCAACAAATCTATCTAACATACATAATAATCAAAGAACTAAGCATATTCATAACATAAAAAATACAGCACAAAGCCAACCAAAGACACAAGATATACGTGGTTCACCCGAGTGTGGGGCTACGCCCACCAACTGCTTCATCTTGTTTATTATTCTTCAATCTCTTACATCCAGAGACTCATGTGCACTGAGCAACGGAGTCAATCTTCGCATAGGATAGGAGATCTGCAAACTGAGCACTAGATCCTCCTCCCAAGGTTAGGTCAAGGCACAGAGCCAACTCCTTTATCGATCACAGATCCTTAAGACATGTACATTATGTTGTATAAAGAAACCCAAAACTTCTTGCACTTAGCTACCAAGACTTTGCTCAACAAGCCCCCCTTATATCATACATTCTTACTTATTTATACTTTTACAATCCCTTGCAAAAGGCCTAATCATGGGTAAATCCCATGGGCCGACATCCCAAAACCCATTACAAAAACCCTAGGGACCCCTTACTGGGTCCACATAGCCCGCAAAACTGGTGAGATCCACGATCTCAACTCCACCTAGGCACTCCTTTCTTGACCAATGTGTCAAAGTCCAAAAAGTGGTCAAACCTCACCAAGGTTTCCTCAAAACTTGGTCGAGGGCCAACAGGCCCCCAACACTCACATGTGACTCGTCCTGAGTCACTTAGATCTAGGAAATGTTTCTTCGAAGGCCTCGAGCTTCACTCGAACTGCCTCGACTTGCTACTTCTCCTGAGCCTCCTTTTCAGTGAGATCTTGGATCATCTGCTTTGTAACAGGCCCTTCCAATCATTGTTCCATTGTTGCAACCACTTGGTCCAATTGCGAGCCTTTTCCATCAATCTCTTCAAACACATTGCAATCTTTGTCTTGCACAGGTTACAGCTTCTACGTGACTTCCATTTCTCTGCTCTAGATGGCAATAATCTATTGTTGCGTTGCACGATGTTCTTGGGATCTTTTCATTCTTTCAATTGTGGTGAGAAGCTTCATTTGTTCCTGCACGGAGGATGCTTGTTTTTGTGCCTCCTCTAATTGTGCTTCTAGTTTCCTTAGATCTGGATCTTCTACAAGGTGTTCATATGTCTGCGTGCTTCTATTGCTCAGTTGTTTTCACTCTAAGGTGAGGGTCATTATCCTTATTACTGTGTTCTTAGAGGATTCCTCCCTCTGATCGTGCACTTTCTATGGGGTGCTCGGTACTGCTTGGACCTCCAACTCTATTATCCTCACTTGAAGCTATTGGATGGTCTCAATGAGCTTCACTACTTGAGCCTCGACCGAATCCTGTTCCTCTTGTGCCAAGCCAGGCATAAAGAAACATCCTTTATTTACCACTTCTTTTACCACAGTCTACTCTGCGAGAAGCTACTCATTTTCTCTATGTAGCTTTGCTTTGTCCTCCTGGAGGATCTCCTGAAACTCTTCTCCCTCACTCTCATGCATGGTTACACTATATGACGCTACTCATAATTGCTCTAAGACTTCATCTTTCTCTTGTTTCAAGGATTACGTAGCCTTCTCCTTTTCTTCCTGGATTTTCTGAATTCGAGCCTCTGTCACATCTGCAAGCCTTCTCAATTGGCTTGGCTCATCCCCCATGTCTCTGTGGACCACACTGATGTCTTCCTCCGTGTGCGTGGCCTCTAACTGGGGTTTACTAGTGCATGTCTTCTTTCTTGTCGAAGGTTTCTACAAAGAAACCTTCCTCTTCTCTGGTGTTATTGTTTCAATAGGGGAATCTTTCAGCAGTGTATCTTCACCTTCTCCTTTCTCATCCCCTCTTCCTTGTCCATATGATTTGTTTCCTCCTCCTAGCGAGCCAGATCCATTTTTTTCATAGGCGTTGTCCTTCTCATTGGTCTCTATATCCTGGACTTTTTCCTGCTTCTTCTTCTTCTTCTTTTTCCCACTAGACTATCTAACATGCCTGACTCGAGTGACCATGGGGCTTCCCATAGTGTCAGTGTCAGAGAGTTCTACATCAGTGACAGCTACAAGGAACTCCTTCGTCCATTCCTTGGTGATCTTCTCCATGTCTTCATCTGTTAGCTTGTAGTAAGACTTTAACTCTTCCTTGTTCTCATCTCTGCATGCAATGATATAGAAAAAATGTGGGTCTGTGTAGAAATTTTCTATTGGTATGTACTGGTGCAGGGTGCACAGTGTCATGTGTGGGAATGAATCGATGGCAACCTTCAGTTGTTGATAATAGGCATGAAATACAACATTCAACTGCCATTGTTTTTTCATTTCATTGGTGTACCACAAGGTAGAAAACCTAGTGGCCAATGGCTCCAATGGTTCAATATCTGGAAAGGTGGCTCCTTCAGGCATTTTTCAAGAAACAAATGCAATCAAAATGATCAATCACCTGAAGTGGAATTTGTATCCCAAATCCTGAWATTTGTGCCAGTCTTTCTCCAGTTCGTTGATGAGGTAACTCGCCCAATTCATCTGCATGCCCTCCACACATTTTCCTATGAGGTCCACCACGAACCCAGTGACCTGTGTGGGGCGGTTCTTCCTTACAAGATTTCCAGCTATGAGTTGGAAAGAGAAACACATTGTGCCATCCTGTATAGAGGCTACCTTGTAGCCTCGCTTTCCTTTTTCAAATTCGTTGTATGCTTCCTTGATGCGATGTTCCAGGGAGTGGTTTGAGGCCTTCCCTGGATAAAACTGCAAAGGATCAGGTCTCTGCATGCTTAATCTTGTAATCTGGTGTATCAGCATCAAATCCACAATAATCCTCTAGTCAAGCCATAGGTATCCTCCATGATAACACGAAAAGAAGAGTTTAATGCAAGCATTAACCTCCTGGTGACGGCCAAAATGGGAAATCTTCATCACGTTCATCACAGTGGACTATGCCAGTCCCTTAATCCATGGTTGGGAGACGAGGTGAGGCTTCTTCTAAGTTGAATTCATCAAGTATTGGTGGGGTGCTAGAATAGTGTATTTCTTTATGTCTCCTAGGTTGAAGTCGGTGTTCTTCAGCAGCAGGATGTGTCCTAGTTGGCTTTCTACTACGCGTATTCCTTTCGGAATGTATGCCATGAATAGAGTGTACTCATAGACTCATGGAATGTTTCCACGGTTAATCACGCTAGCCAAAGGTGGAATGTACTCTGGTAGGATCGACGGGATCTTCTTCACATTAGCCATATCGTTGCAATGTTTACTTTGTTGCTCAGTCGCGGGGTTGACACGGCCATAATGTCATCCCGTTGAAGGGGAAGCCTGCAGTCCCCTGGTCGACGATGCTTGGACACCTTCAGATAATGGCTTGTCACACATTAGCTTCTTGAGGACCTCCTCGATAGACTTCTCTAATTCATTAGGTTCACCTGACATTCTCAATTTTAACAGACAGGTCAGGGTAGGCGAATAGATAAGAAGGGTAGACAAATGGATAGCAACGTCTAGTTTCTAATAACACAACTCGACACACAATCAATTCTCTTTTAGCTCAGTTAATCACGGGTGGAAAAAAGTGGTCCTGATGCAGCAACGGACAAGTTAAACAAGTGGGGCCTCGTAAAGGATTCTTCCAATGGGCAGGAATGCTTCCATCAATGTGAATCTGTCCATTATGGCACAGTCTCAACATCCCAAAAGTGGTCCATACACCCATAAATTAATTTTCTATCCATTCTAGAGAGTCATTCTAACGGTGGAGGTGCCTCCAACGGTCATATATATTCACCAAGGAGAAGTCCCATTTTGTGCAGTCTTGTTGCTCCAGCAAGGTTCAAATCCTATGAACCTGTCTCCTGCAAGGTTCCAGTATGTGAAGTATTCCATCTGGTCTTTGTAGCTCTCTGTAGCTTTTCCATATTATCTTTATTTTTACTGAGCTTCCTCACCTTCTCTCCTATGATCTGAGTCTCTCTAATTGTTTCTGTAATCCTCTTTCCATTCTTATTCTTATCTTCTCCTAGTGTAGTGACTTCGCATTGTTGATGTTCTCTCAAAGGGTTTGAAGTTGATATCCCCTCTCTTATTAATTATTGGGTGGGTATACTTCTTTATTGCATGGATAGGCCCTTCAAACCTTCTTTCATTCTTTCAACCTTGATATCTAATTCTCTTGCCTTATGTTGCTTCAACTTATCCTCTCGTTCTTCTATTAGTCGATCTAGTTTTCTAGCTATGAAATCCCTTAGTTCTTGCTTTTTTATATTCTATATTTTCTTCCTCTTCTTTTCTTCTGATATGATCCTTCTCAATCCAAGTCCTACCTAGAAGAAGTGGGAAAGGGGCATTGTTCCCAATAAACTTAATGACTTCAAATTCTTCTTTGATCGATGTTCCATGGACAATAATAGGTACATTAGTAATTCTTCCACATAAGGTTATCATCTTACCCTTAAACAAGCCTATCCTTCCCAATGAAGGTATCACAGTGGGATTTCCCAAGATCTCCCAAGTGTCTTATGTCATAATATTCACTTGTGTTTCTTCATCCCAGACACAGTGTATGTCGAAGTCTTCTATTCTTGCACTTATGTGTTGTTTTACTTTCATGATTTCTGGTAAACTGACATCTTTGTGCTCATTCATGGTTTCTTTCAACTGCAATAATATAGTCTAAGCTTTCTCTTATTATTTCTCTTTATGATTCTATAACATGATCTTAGTCTCTTGATTTCCTTCATAGTTTTCTTATCTCATGTTCATTCTTTCAACTTTAGCAATCATCCTTGGACAATACTCAACCTCATGACCAACAATCTTACAACAAATATTGATAGGACCTGTACCAAGGCATTCCTTAGCAAGATGTCTCGGCCTTTTGTCGTTATAACATAATGTCAATCATCTTTCCCTCTTGTATGTTCCCCAACCTATTTTTGTTATTGGACTAATCGGTAGGTGCGGACACTAATTGATCTCCCTAGATCCACCTGGATCTAGAACAAAACAGGACAGGACATGACTCTTTCCCTAAGTTTTGACCATTGANAGGCATTCCTTAGCAAGATGTCTCGGCCTTTTGTCGTTATAACATAATGTCAATCATATTTCCCTCTTGTATGTTCCCCAACCTATTTTTGTTATTGGACTAATCGGTAGGTGCGGACACTAATTGATCTCCCTAGATCCACCTGGATCTAGAACAAAACAGGACAGGACATGACTCTTTCCCTAAGTTTTGACCATTGAATCAACTAGTAGGAAGGAATAAGTAACATACCTTTATATCGCTTCCTAGGGTCTCTGTTGCTCCTGCTTTGCTTCGGCGCTCTCATGAAGTCAAGACCAAGACAACACAAACCAACCAAAGTGAAGATAGCACAATATATTTAATACTCAACCTATGTGTATGATCAAGGAATTACACAATAAAGTGGAAATAGCTTTATGGGAAAGGGACATGCCACTGTATCATATTAATGGAAAGTAAGGATTACAACCTGAGCCTTGATGTCGCAAACTTCCTTTAGATGGATCTTAGCTCCAGCACACACACTTGCTTAATCCTTGTATGAAGAAGATCAAATCCTCTTGATAGACTTGCTACAGTCTCCAAGCTGTTGTTCAATGCTAAATCCTTCACACAATTCTTTCACAAATTCTCCAATGAATCTTGCTTAAACTTTTCCATGAGAACTCCCTCAATATATAGGAGAGAATGAATTAATTACTTGGATAAGAATGATCCCAAAATATCAGGGAATCCAGTACTAGGATAACCATTTGAATGCCAACCCATACTTCTAGAATATTCCCTTCTAGAAACATCGACAATTCATCTTTTTCCATGCTTTGGGAAGAGTTCGCACCCTGGCTATTCAACACAGTGTTGGCTATCAGAGGTCACCCCTGGATTGCTAGCAGGAGAAGAGCCCGACGCCCATCAGTTTTTAATGTCACGGTTTGTTTTAAAAGGGGTGATCAGACGAAAAGAAACTCAGAACAGTATCGTATCAACTCAAAGACCAGACCAGGCATGCATGAACGAATGAGGTCTTGATAAAATCCAAACAGTGAGTCGTAATAAAGGGTGAGTAGGTGGAAGACTTGTACAAGAAGGGTGCAAAACCTATCACAGACATCCGGTCTGCAACAGATGAAGGAGAAATGTATTCGAACACAAAATCCTTTTACATTCAAACACATATACCAGAGAATACAAAGATTCCACAACAAATCCTTTATCGCGACAAGATTGTTAAGTCCACCCTTCACTGTGAATCCTTCACTGTGAACCCTCTAGAAAAGATGAAACAAAGATGGACAAGAAAGGAAACTGTTTGTTATAAACCAAGAAGTCTCAAACACAGAGGCATAACCAAGAAACCAGAGTATCACTGAAACTTTACAGTCGGGAGCTTAGCTCTACCGTCGATAGATACAAAAATG